>KN884378.1:6001-17379 GCA_000934455.1 Apostichopus parvimensis
CTTAAAACATCAACAATGTGTTTACTGTCACTTACACGACATTTCTTTTGTGTCACATTTTCTTTTTTCACTTGAAGACTCTTCAATTCCTGAAGATTGATAACCCTCCAGGAAAATACTTTAAGAAACGGTCAGCTCTTTGAACATCTGTGACCAATTTTGAGTTCCTCATGCTATGTCTGGAAGACAAGAGCATGTGAATTATATAATACCGTAACACACGTAACATAGTTAACTCTTGTGGTGCCATATATAATTATACAGTTTTATTATAACATACGTAACGTAGTTAACTTTAATGGTGCCATATACAATGATACAGATCATAACACACGTAACGTAGTTAACTCTAATGGTACCACATATAATTGTACAGTATTATTATAACACACGTGACGTAGTCAACTCTAATGGTGCCATATACAATTATACATTGTTATTATAACACACGTAACGTAGTTAACACTAATGGTGCCATATACAATTATACAGTTTTATTACAACACATGTAAAATAGTTAACTCTAATGGTGCCATATACAGCTTTCATACACTTGGTCTTACACTGAACGGTGCCATTACTTAGAGCTCATAGTTTTTATATATTCGAGTAGCGCCATGTATTTCAAAATTATTTTAACTTCATTCAAACTAGGATCAAATCAAGCTTTTTTATGACATAATCCATCAACTGGCATTCGTAAGTGAACATACGGACACAAATGAACAACATTGCCCTCATCACTCTATTAGGCATTTGAAATAATGAAACAAAAAGCTGCAAATCTTATCAAAATCAATTAAGAAATGACCATTTTACAAGTCGTTTCTTAATTCTTATTTTATTTATGAATAAACATTAGCTAATTGTGCACATCGATGATGTCGATGGAGTGAATGCCGAATTTTATGTTCTGTTAACCCTTTGTTTTTACAACATTCGTTTCAAGAACACTGAACACAGGTTTGAGTCCTGAGGCGGAATGTTGAAATATTTTACTGCCTTCTTTGAAAAGAGAAACATCACATGATGCAAATGATATATATGGGCTTGTTATTAGGAGTGAATTTCTTAAAAGCTAAAATAAGAAATTCTGATGAGCGCAACACTCTACGTCATAGTTTGCACATATTTAACGAGTGTCCCAGATTTATCGAGATTTCAAATGTGTTTACCTTAGAAACGAAAAGAGCTTTTTAAATATGTGCAACAGATTTTGAATGAGATTATCACCACAACAAATGTACTGAATATGGAGCAAATTGGTTAGGTGTCTGTATTATTTTAATGGCTGTAGGTTATATGGGAGGGAGAGCGGCGGGTTGATGCCACTTAATATGTGAGCAATATTAATATTTGTTAATTGCCTTCAAACGAAAACGTCGTTGAAACCTAAAACTTGGTATTGAAAACAGAGTGAATTACAACACATTGGAACTGCTGTGGTTAATGACATATCGTGTGCATCTAAACCTTAGTTATTGTTCATCACTAAACGTATCCGTATAACGGTTCAACGTCCAACAAACAATCAAGTTACATCATATGTTACACATGTGATTGTATACTAATTATAATGCAGGTGTCTTCACTCTGTACATATGAATGAGAAATAATCACCAACAATAGCAATTGTCAGTTCCTGGTATTGTTCTTTCTGCAAACAGATTATTTTTATTTTATTTTCAACAATCTGCTGACTCACATTTCATTAAAGAGTAAACAGTTCTGAAAAGGATGCTTTCACTCGTGATGTTTCAGAAAATGTATATAGGCCTATAGCAAGCTATGACGTCATGATTCAATGTTAACTGTGTAAAGATTTGTAACACGTAGAAAGGTTTTTATTCATTATTCTTCACTTTATCTTTTCTTTTTACACACTTTTTTCCATCATACTAAAGAAATTCCCATGACGTAATCGATAGGTAATAAATTGAGTAAAATGATACTATAGTATTGTAAAATTTGTTAAATATCGTCTCCGAGACAATGATTGACTATATACCATACTGTTGCATTATTCAAAGCCAAACGACAGATACAATTGAGGTGTTAATTCCCCTATTTTGATATGTTATTGTTTTCTGTTACCCTCCATTGTTATTATATATAGTCCTAAATAAAGTCTTCGCGGTTAGGACAGGTGACGATCACGTGAGCTTACATAATTTAACAAGATTGAATATGATAATAACGCTAATAATGTTCTGTTCATGAAGTAAACCTTACTATGGTATGCTCTCTGTGTTTCACTTAATATTTCATGAAAGTGTTTTAGTCTACTGCAACTTTCAAACTTTCTACTTGTTTGTGAGACTAAAGGAGAATCAAACACAACAATCATTTTAATATCATTTAATAGGCCAGCTATCGACGAGCAAGTCACTTTAGTTTACTTTCGCATTTTAGAAAATTACATATGTTTTTGGAGATTCCTTGTCTTGAATATTCATTAAGATACAAGACTCGTAGATTTGAAGAAGTTTTGAAATTTTACATTTTGTCTTCATTAGCCGTCTTCTTTAATAAGGTATATAAGCAGAATGATAAAAAGTTATTCTTTCAGCATTCATAATGTTGGCGTAGTAACTAAAGCTGATAATATTATGTATATATCAAGTAATCATTAAATACAAAGATCGGCTCTGTATAGGATATACTTTTCATTTTATTCTTTCGTTGTTATTTTTATGCGCCTTATCAATGAATTCTACTGGTTTAAGTTTTATGTCAAATTTTCTTTATTTCTTTATATTCTGATATTTTCTTTCGATTTATAACAATTCTTATACGTAATCGATTACACTTGCTCTAATTATGGTCATATTTAGTCATTAATTGTTAGATTGCATTCTACTTTAACCATTTATTAATTTTACTTCTTTATAAGATTTAGTTGCTTTTTCGGTTCCTCCTATTTCTATATTATGACTTAATTTTTGATATTACTCACGCGTAATACAGTGAATATTAGAAGAAAATATTGTTAATGTTATCATAATAACAAAGATTGGCTGTCTACCGTTATACCATTGATTGTGTTATTCAAAATCATACTAAAACATTGTCTTAGACATTAATTAATAACAATGTTTAGTTTTTTAATCCAGTTCTTTGTTCCACTATTATGACCTCTAATGATGTATCTTTGAAGACAATAGGAACACGTGACAGTGACGTATTATAGTGAGATTTTAACATGATAGCAACACAGACAATGTTCTGTATATTTTACATGAACCTTAAATGCAATGATCGGCTCTCCATAATTGTTTTTCATTTTCTTGTATCGTTTTTTTTGCTACTTTTTATTAATGATGCTGATTGATGATTAATGAATATTCATGATCTCTTCATTGTTATTCAGTTTTGTCGTAATTGGTTTAACCCAAGTGGATATTATGAAGTCAAAAAGTTTACCAATATTACCCAACCCCCGTCCCGCAAAATTGTATATATTTACATAACTATAAACACATATTAACATATAAATATGGATAAGATCACTGCGTTGCAGTATCTGTTTATGATATTAGATATTTCCAAAGAAATAATTATCCCTTTATTTTGTAATTGTTCTTGGTATCTTCCGTGTTTCTGTATGCTTGTACAAATATACAATGTTTGCAACCAAGCACACTTGATCCCTTTGAAGCGATCCTGGTCATCCCGTTTATCTGTTACAATATCATAAGTTCGTATCGTAGAATCTAATTAATGAAACTATTGATATGTATTGATGTTGTAATGTCAATGGCAGTAATACAAGAAAACTAATCAGAGATATATTGTCAATAGTGTTATCTCTGTGTGACATGTAGTATATGTACTAACTTGTAATTTCAACCCCTTACTCTGTTCTGTCCTACATCAAGGTCACACAGAAGGTTATGGCTATACAGTAACTCTCCGGCAAAACAGGTGAGTCTGGTATAGTTGCGGTTGAGAAGTATTGATGTCGCTTTTTTCTTTAAATTTAAACTTTCTCTTCAAGTTCATCCCAACATTTTCTAGAAACAAGTGCCTTTTAAAAGATTCTAAACTTCTAAACTTATTCTCAACTTATTACCAAATATTCAAAAGTGTATAATAAAATGATCGTAAAATATATTGCTCAATGTGGCATCTTGTGACCATTATCTGATTTTATAGCGTATTTTGGGCTATATATGAATCATCTCCTGGCAGGATTTTAAACTGTTTTAAATTGTCTTTGTCTTTTTCTTAAAGAAACAGAATTTCACTCCTCGTCCCCATACGAGGACCTCTCCTTGTCAACATCCACTGTTTTGATGATTGACGTCTCTGCACGCATGGGACCGGGTGGGGGGAGGGGGTGGGGAGGGAGTGTTCCTTGTGGATTCCCTCCATTGTATTAACCTTAAATCGAGATGAACTTCCTCATTGAATCTCATTTGGTAAATTAAAGATGAGTTAATAAACTGGTATATCAATTATACCGATAATCCTGGCCTCTATATTCTTACTGAATTCATTTCTCCCGTACAATGTCCTTTCCCTTCCCCGTTCGTCCTCAACTGCATTGGATACCACGTATGTCTGTTTCTATGTATTGACAATGTCATAATGCTTATAAATATATGCTAAAATTTTTGGAGGCCTTTGTTAGGTAACACTTTGTCACGCCCGTCTGCAGGGTTTTCCTTAAACTGTACCCGAAAACGCAAACGAAAGTGTAAATTTGCTGAAAATGTTTATTAATACATCGATGACGATATCCGATTATATTTTATGTTATGATTTTATATTGTGAATTTAAAGGTTTGCTTCACATACTTCTTTTCAAAATAGATTTCAATCTTTCTTGTTTTCACTCTCTTTGACTCAGTTTCTAAAGGTCGTAACATTGACCTATATTGATGTATGGCAGTAATATAAATGGCTTCTTTCATCCTGAATGGTGTGATTTTGTGTTCTAAAGTAAACTAGATATATCGTCTCATTAACACCGCTGTTTATGGTATACCGCCAGCTGACAGATTGTAGCAATTCATCCTAAGCATGCAACTTTATCAGCTTGATATTACGTTCAGTGATGGGGTAATGATTGCTCCTTGTTTAGGTGTTTAATTAGTCAAAGTACTGATAATAATCATTAATAGACAAATGAAACAGACCACACAACAAAGTTCAAAATACGAAAGGGAAGTGCGAGGGGAGGTCTATGGCTGGAAATATGGACACACTAGCATATATGACGCCATGATCAATTGTTGGTGCGTAAGATATGCATCACCCATAGAAATTGAAGTAGGGAGAATGACGTCATTCGACATATACTAAAGCCACCCATCCAACTAGTGGCGCTTTGCTTGCACGGCAAGAGAGTACCGGCGCGTAAAACAAACACTACGTCCTTGACATAACTAAATTGATCAAGTTAATATAAATCACTCGAAACAGTGATATCGTGTGCCGCATTTTGGGGGCCCAAATCGTAAAAAATGTGGCAGTGGACTGTAGTTTCACAGGTAATTCTTAGGAAGCGATAGTAGAAGCAAAAAATATAGGAATATAATTACTTTACTAGTGTCGTCTGCCCAGCTGCTGTATTGTAATTCACTGGACCTTGGATATAGCTAGCCTAGGCCCCTAGACCGGCTACGGCTGTCCTTTCGGATGCGATATGACTAAAGCCTAATGCCATAATTTTCACCACCTCATTTTACTTACAAATGTATACCTAACGATATATCCACATGCCAGAATAACATGGGATGAAGGTTATGATGTCATGGGATATTCACTAACAATCTAATACTAGGAAAATAGGCTACTACCCACTTTGCAACATTAAACTGAAAACTGCATGCCTAATATGGAAGTATTACACTAAAATAATACAAGCAAGAACAATGTTTGCCATATGCCTCTCAGATACCGGAAATGACTCTTTACAGACATTCAAAGTTGGTTCTTAAGTAAAGTACTTACCACTCTGGTCGCATTGCATGTCTCTGTTGGTGCAAAGTACACTTGCTCTATCAAAAAAGTGGGTAGAATCAAATTCAGTGTCAAAGTCGAATACACAATGTATATATGAAAGCTTTAAAATGATCTGGCTTTTTGCCTTACAACGCAAAGCGCCCTCACTTTCATCAAGGCTTCACTGCTTAGACACACGTCGATACACTGTGTCAGTATTCTTCCTAGTTCAATATCTATGGCATCACCACATAAATAATGACAAGACTGGGCTGGAGGGTGGAGGTGGAGGGGGACTGAGGTTGGCGTGAATGTTACATTATTTAGGTTGTATTGATGTCACATGTGGTTCAATATCTTACCATGAACATTGCCTTGGAAAACATTGCCTTGCCTTGCAAAGGTCAAATATTAATGAAGCAACTTTAACTTCTATTTAACCGGAATTCATTGTTTTCAAAGATGAATATATTACGGAAAAGGACAGTCGATCCATTTCTAGAGTGAGCCAAAAACGGGGTGCGTGTGGAAGGCTAATGTGACCGGAACGATGGTAAAACCTGATCATGTTTGGTTATCGTACATATGAACATAATTTCACGACACTTTAAGTAACATTTTTGTGTGTAAATGTGTAACTTCAATCTTTCCGACCAGAGCATGTAATTTGTGGCTGTACACCTGCTGATAAGAATGAACTTTTTTGGACTAATAATACGCGATAAAATACATTTGTGTTATATAACACACACATTCAGTGTTATATTTTCTTCTTCATTTACAAGCCTTCGCTCTGCATACATTGTTACATTGTTTAATGATATCTTAATTTACCTGAAATCACTCTGAAGCAAACGTTACTTTGCATATCAACGATGAAAAGAAATTTTCCTCTGTTTGTTAACATTAAAGCAGCCATATTTCGAATTATCAAGAATGTAACCAAAACCTTCAGAATATTCAAAATTAGCTTGCAATTAATCAAGTTAAGGTATCTTCTTTTAATTCGGTTAAGGAGAATTATCAATAAAGTAAATAAAGCTTGTAACCCGTTGTCACCCAGCTATTTCTTTTCTAGATTAAATCTTTTGATGAATTAAAGATGAACTCGAAACATCCAAACTTTAATTTACTGTTTGCTTGAATTAAGCATAACAATGTTAACGAACAACGTTGCTTACGGTATTCCTGAAGCAAATGACAGATTTATCAAAATCAACCTAAATAGTTGTTTTAAATATATATACAAAGAATGATCTACTTAGGATAGAACGAAAGAGTCCATCCAATCTAAAAATACACTTTAAAAAATGTTGCATTAAAATTTCTCTGTACTGGCCTTAACAATACCAGCATTGGTCGCAGCACAGTTCTCATTTCTCTGTGAATAAAGCATACGAGCGCCCTCTTAAAACAATAAACTTTGCATCTTAATGGGGAAGGGCACAACTATCTTCTGATTATAACAAAGTTACCGTAAGATGAAGACTGTGGATTACGGTCAGGACAGTCAGAGTGAGGTTGTAGGATTATTTAGATCATCCATGTTAATTTGAGTTTGGAAGGGCCGCCCTGACGTTAGTTAGTTGTTGAATGTTCACAATAATGAACATTCAAAGAACATAATGTTATACATATTAACATAAAGAGAAAGAAAGATGGAACCAGAGTAATGTAAAGCTTACTACCGTAAATGCTTTGTCCATTTATTAGGGTAAGATTGTGATCGTTTTTATAACCGATTTCGTTTCGCTTAGGTTGTGAATACAACTATACATTTACAGGTTAAATGTAGTTATAGCCAATACATTAGTTTGAATGATATAGTCATGCTATAGGAGCACAAAGACAAACTTGTGTTTATGTACAGAATTTAACACCAGGACGACGATAGAGATATTGCTCGTTATGTGAATTTGGCGTATATGAATGCAAACAATTATCCAGATTAATCGGTCCATAATCAAGCATTTTAAACGATAAATCTGAATTATCGGTCAAAATACTGGATTAACAATGATAAACTCCGATCATGAAGCAGATTATTGGTCTGATTTGTAACCGATAATCCAATTTTATTGCCTGTAAGCTTTCATTTTCGGTCGTAAAACCTGGAGTACCGGTTCAAAACAAGATCGGCATTGAGCAATCATCCAATTCTAATTATAATAAAAAAAATTATCATAAGGTGAATTATGTAAGACTAAGACAATAGTCCTTAACTTTCTTGATAGAGGCGGAATTATTTATTGCCTATCATTTGTGAAACCAAGACCTTAAGAAAATCAATTCTTGGAAACTAAATCAGAGACAAACCTAACTTGATATTACAAACGATTTAAACTATGTCACGCAAATGCATCAATTAATTGACGTTCATTGTTTTGCGTAATTCAACGGCGTTGTAGTACCTTCCATCACAATCTCGATGTAATTAATTTCTTTACTAATAACAATATTAATAACAAAATTTCTCCTTGAAAGTATAATGTCCGGTCAAGCACAATTATTTTGGTGACGTTAATTTTTAATTTGAAATGTTTAAATCACCACTGTAGTCTTTATAGTACCTACCGTTACTGCTTTCCTTTTTCTCTTCGAAATTATTTGACCAACCTTAAAAATTACATTTAATTATCAGAATGGATTATAAAACACCATTTGAATATAAATTGCTGTCATGGTAAAAATGGGAATTCCCAAGTTTATATTCTTTAGTACCATCATTAAATAATGTATGAAATATTTCCATTTACTGGGATTAAACTACAAACATTAACGCATTCGCGAATTGAAGACATCTTAATTCTTGCACATGTTACTTCTTAACAATTTGACATTCTGGTATAATATGATCGAACCATCGATAATATGACGTTCTTGAAATATCTAACTAATCCGAAAATCAATATCAGAGAGATTTCTATCAGCAGTGTTCCATCATCGTTATCTATAAACAGAAAACACAGGTATAAGCGTATCTAAGTTCCCGTAATCCAATATAGGCTTACGTGGGCTTGTAACCACTGAATTTAGTTGAGAGTGGTAATTGTCGAACGTTTATTTCCAGGTTGATGATGACAGCAGTTTAGTGATTAATTCATGTTAAGTTTAATTTATTTAATTTTCCTTTTCAATCATGTCATTATTATTGTTAAAAATCAGCTCGTGGTGCAAAGATAAATCGGCCGTATTTTCATAGCGTTGTAAATGTACGGAAAGTTCGTTCGAAGTCTTCTCGCTGGTACTTTCGGTTCTATTTCTCTTACGTTACTCAATATAATGACGGCTATTAAGAGCTCATCACGAAGACTCAAGGGAGGTGCAGATCTTTAGGGTTGAAAATATGACTGCTGGTGGAAGAGGATTGTATAGCTATCAATGGTATCAGTTTTACTTCATATCATCCGCATACTTCTTTGCTTCTTCGCATCTTCGCTTCCGAATTCTTCTTTCCTGGATGAAGTTCGTACGTAGTTTGTTTATCTTTGGATATTTCTTGATAAATTCGCGACACTGTCCCGTTGACCTCCTCCTTATGTTAGTATACACTCGTTTACAAAATTACTTTAAAAACAGTAAGTCATAAACTACAGGATTAAAACTTGAAAGGAATTGGTACTTTTTGAACTTTTCATTCTCCACCCAAATAGCGTAGGATTAATTGTGGACTGGTACATGGTATTGTCCAATAGACCTATATTAGTTGTATGTAAGGTTTAACGATACTTTTACAATTAAAGATAAAGCTATATCCTCGGGTGTTTATTACAGCCAACGATGTGCAGAAGCGAAGTTCGTTATACTCAATCTGTGGATAGAAAACATCATGATTAATATTTGCTATTTGTGATCTCATTAACACTATCGGTATTACGTAGGACTATAGGCCTAGTCCGCTGGTATTTAGTAACAAACTCAACGGATTCGAGGTGAAATGTTTAAGCTTAACAATCAACATCATAATAAGTCCTTCCCCGCCCTCCCGATCCTGTTAAACATTCTTATGTGAAGTGTTTGTTACTAGTTGAAATGATAGGATCAAGTGTCGAGAATGTCTGACCATCTCATTATTTACATAAACTAATGTAACGTTAGCGTACAGTGAGACACTTGACTGCGGTATCACAATGGACGCAATTTTTAAATGTATGTTTTATTTCATATTATTCATGAAATATTGTTATTGAAAGAAGAAAGGAAAACATAATTTATAGTATCTATATTTCAATGTTTATTTTTCACTTACGGAGCTTTAGACAGAAATTGCTGAATGCAAGTTATCAGTAACAATTTTGCCTCAATGCTGCATTCTGCGTTGAATGTATCACCATCCGTAATATGTATTGTGCAACTGACCTTTACAAGTACAACAACGTACCTAAATACACTAATGTATATGATACTGCAATCTACTAAAATAAATAAAAGTGAAAGAGTTCGCAAAATAATGTATTACTTTTAACTTTGTGGGACACAGACTAATCTGTATTGGACTAAACGCTTCGCTATTTGGGAGCAACCAACTGGTTGTAACCATTAGTAGGTATCATACTGTGTGAGTATGAATGAATGAAACGATAAAACAAACTCAAAATACAGATGGAAAAGTTTTCAGGAAGTGAATTAGAATGATTTAATTGAACTAATGAAAAAAGTCGTCGGTGAGGGGAGCATCGAACACACATTTATATAGCTAAATAATTACTTTCATGGATCCACATTATTTATTTTTATGGTAATCTACGTTGAATATAATTATATTCTGCTTTTGCGCGAAGAGAGCTTTCAACAAATACATCAGCGTGGTCTTTCCGATAAAAAGTTTATTGTTAATTATACTGGAGCATAATGACCCAGACTTGGTATTATTGTATATTGTCAAGTTCATTGTACAGCAATGCAAAACGACGATTTAAGAAATAATGACATTGATTACTTGGAAAATAGTAATTTGGAGACTTAAAATATTAAAAAGACTTAATGAAAATAAGAAACTGGTAACTTCATCCGTGTGTATATTTGTTTTACGAAATGGTCATTTTTTTAATAACTTCGAAGTAACTATTTTGTAGATTTTGCCTAAGTTAAGCGAATACTATAGAGGAATAGTGTGTTTCACAAGAAAACTATTCCTCCGACCATGTTTGGGAAGTCTTGTACGAGTCATGGCAAACTTTTGGCATTTCGAAGAGAAATTAAGAATTCTTGTTTCTTCTTGCTATGAAAACACTAAATCATCACCAAAAAGAAGAAGACGAAAGCCACGCAATACATTATAATTCTTTTGTAAAAGTACATATATGTCTACATGTCGTAGGCATGTCGACAACTGTCTATTAGGCAACATACCATGTTGTGCACTCGTCACTCCCACTCTTCAGTATTACTGTGACCAGGGACGTAGCTAAGGCCTGATGATTGGGGGG
>KN884378.1:19080-32789 GCA_000934455.1 Apostichopus parvimensis
GGGGGGGGGGTGAGACGCCCCCACACCCCCCCTCTAGCGACGTCCCTGACTGTGACTCGTTCAGATGCGGTACTATCTAGCCATGAATCATGGATTAACAAGACGTCATATTTGGTATTTCGCTGTGCTGCCCTCTGCTCCTTTCACTGTTATACAACCAAAATGAAAGACACGATCGTAAATCCCTATCTTACCAAATCGTCACAATTGACCTTTAATATTTGCTACCATATAATATAGTATACCTATTTATTATCACTGGGTTATCTAACTAAACACTTATAAGGTAAGATCACCTAGGTCCCGTTAAACATCAAGGGTGGGTGGGCGTCACAGATAGAAGTTCTCCATACCTAAATATACAATTAAAATAAGTTACAGTTTGTTTCCAACGAATCAAAGGCACCCTCCCCCGATCCATAAAGTTCGTGCCAATGTAAGCGTACAAACAAGTCATATTTGTACTTGTTGTTATATGAAAAGCAGCAAACACGATAATTAATTCTTTTCGTCGAAAACTATCCTTCGAGTCACTCGCCAACTCCGGAAAAAATAGACATTTGTCGTGCTGTCCTATCAGAACCGCCGTATATTTTTCATCAGTGTTTAAATAATAACTTATGTTAATGTTCTAGAGAGAGGACAAAGAAGGGGAGTGGAGAGAGTTCAACTGTTCTTGTAGTTTCCAATATTGCTGTATAGAAATGGTATTAGGTACACCTGGATATTGTATATTGTCATAACATTCATACACACGTTACGATAAACTGATTTGTAATTTTAAAATCAACTTGTCATGGCGATTAATTCCAGTAATCACCTGCTGTTTAGTTAATGTCGATATAGTTTTTAATAGTCCATTGCAGGGCGATGGAATCGGGCCGGGATTGGGGGCGTTTCCCACCCAGTAGTGTGTAGAATCGCCAATGTATAGGTACCCAATTTCATTAATTAAATTCAGTTTTGTAATGGGAAAGTGCCCTCTCGTTACATTGACTAATGTTCTTGTGTTGAGAAATTAAGCAATATAAAGGTAGTTAGAAAGTGCCCTTTTGTTGGAAAATATTCAAGAACTGGCATTTGCGGCAGAGAATTCACGGAGGGTCTGTTTGGTCTGAGCGTTTTAAAGTAATTATGTAGCTGCCCCATTGAAAGTCACATGTCCCACAGCTATTAGAAATTTGTGAGTACCCCCCCCTCCCCCCACGTTCCCCCGCCCCTACAAAATTAAGCCCTGAACTTTGGATAATGTTTAAATGTTGTACATTTCCTTATTTGACATAGTATGGTCAAACTAATCTCCGTGTAAGATGTTATAATTCATCTAAGAAAATCACAAATCAGCTATGTTTAAGATATAATAGACCAGAGGTGTCAGATAGGTCCTGCGTGTATGTGTGCGGGTGGGGTGGAGATTGAGTGGGGTAGGTTAATGGAGAAGGTAATGATATACTCATTTCAAATTACAACATTAGTTACAACCAAAGAAAGACAATCTATTATTATTGACTAACACATTCACAGTAAATTTCTAACAATTTATTTTACAATGTAGTACTGTCGTTATTTATAAATACAAACACTACTTGTATTTGATATGTCTGAATGAACTCAAGTATATTTGAGAATGGAGAGTTTTGGGGGTAGGATTAATCATTTGTAATATTTAAGGCATTAATTAGTTACGACCAGACAAAGAATCAAACTATTTCGCTCTCAGTCGATTTCATATATTTCAATGTAATGTTATCGACTAATATACTTTCAAGTTATTTCTAGTAATTAATTTTATGTTATGCTCTTTTCTTGTTAAAAATAATTTATATCAATAGTTTGTTTATTTGCAATGACGACAACCAAACTATAACGCCTCTGATATATCGGATGTTTGACTACGGTTAATATTGTTTTGTCTTTAAAGGCAATTTATTTTACGTTATGCTATTTTAGTTATTTGGAAGAAAAATTAAATATTTGAATTGCACAAGGAACGTCTTTTTTTTTCTAAAGAACACCGTGTAAGACTCCTGAATAACGCCATATTTACAAGGAAACAACACACAATAAGTTAGCCAACAAATTAAAAAAAAATAATTTGTAAATTAAGAGAAAATAATCATTCAAATTAACCATTAACCACTTCAATTTCCCTCTCCTTCTATAATCAATGAACATGCTTGTTATGCCACTACTTTACTTTGATTGTATAGTAATAGACTCTGCTTGGGGACACACCCATCCATCCCCTGCTATAGAAGTTCATGTAATATATAAGTTATCTCATATTTGTTGTTTGAGGTGTTTTACAATAAACAACGAATGAGACTTAGCCTGTTATAATTTAACGTGTTCCGTCCAAGCTAAATCTGTAATTTCATGAGCACAACACTGGATTGTAAAATAAGATTCAACTCAAGTCAGCGATGTTCATTTCCAATTAATATAATAATTGGTCTAGCTAATTAAATATCCTATACATACATAACATAATAATACATGACTGTAGTGCTTAATGAGTCATGGAATGGATGAATAATAGAAAACAAAGATGTTTCCAAAACACCTGATTCGTCTGATGAAGGTGCAAGAGTGCATATTTCGTACTGTTTTTGTTTCTTTCTGATATTTTTTTTCTTTCTATTTTCTATAATATCAACTATCGTTATATTTATGGAAAAGTAAGTACTCATAATTGTTACTAATTCAATGTTGTCTTCTATTTCACATCTTTGAGTCGGTCGATTTCGATCTTCGAATAAAAACACGCTTTTTCATCATCTGCATCGTCTGCAGGAACGAAATAATGCACATCACGTGATATTTCGCAAGTAATTTACATATTGGCAATGTCCTTGGTTTTTCTTAACAGTACCAACATGTTACTGTTAATTTATATTAGAACTGTGAACAACATGAACCATAGGTACTGTTACAGGTCTTGTGAAATCAAATTTATTTGGAAGGAACGCTTGAGTTATATACTTTACTGTGTTTGGTCGATTGAGTTATATACTTTACTGTGTTTGGTCGATTGAGTTATATACTTTAATGTGTTTGGTCGCTTAAGTTATTTATTTTCCTGTGCTAGGTCGATTTACAATGCTGGTAGCTCTTATGCTGATTTAGTGTTTTACTAGAAGTAATCTTTTTTGTTTTCTCAATTCTAATAAAATTCCACGATCCGACAAATACTATCATGAACCATAAACTATATTTACAAAGCGCCCTCTATTTGACATACTATGTCATGGGGCTTATGATGATTATGTAAATATTGAATGAATATTAATCTTACGTTATCAATTTATCAATAAAACCACCCCACCCTCATGAGGAGGTTCATATATGCAGAATGGAGTCTGATCCACTACCCTGGTGAATAAATGACAGCACAATGTTCACAAAACTTGTTGTTGACATTGCGTAAATATATCTTTATTGCTTAATATGAGAGGAGAAGATATGGTGAGTAGGTTATAAATTAGTCAGCTGAAAACGATTAACTAATCAGCGACAAGCAGATTTGATATGGTCGTTGATAATATTTACCAGAGACATTGATCAAACAAGTCACCCTCGGTACGTTAATTTTATGGAAAAACCGTTAATCGGTACCTGGTACAAGGCACGGATCCGGAAGGGGGGGGGGGGGTACAAGTAGTTATTTGCAAACCTTCCGTGTAAACCAACTTAAATACCTCATTTATATTCATATAAGTCGCTCAGCAGGACGATCTTTGATTTTTCTAAGAAAAACAAACCTAGCCATAGTAGCAAGGATACAACACCTTCAGATTCTACATATAACACTGCTGCGTCATCTTCCATGACTCTGGACGATGTTGGTGAAAACCAAAATCCAAGTAGATATGATGCTCCAAGAGTGACAGAACCTCCGGTTAGACCTACCGTTTCCGATGCCAGCGAAGATGCTTTAGGAAGGTAATGCCAGTATTTCCATTACCAGTGACAGGTCAACCTTATCAACTAAATGACTTGACTTTTATGCTCACAAACACCGCAAAAAATGGGCAGCAAAGCTGGTAACAGGACCAAGACTTTAACTTTCCAGCGCGACTGGTTTACCGACTTTCCATGAATTCACTGTGACTCTAACTTGAACAAAGTACTATGTTATATATGTTGCAAAAGCAGTCCAGGACAATAAAGTGAATGCAAATTATCATCGCAGTGAAAGTGCATTCCTCGTTGATGGATTTTTCAACCTGGAAGCGAGCCCGAGAAGCTTTCAAGCCCCATGAAATAGGGGCATACCTCGCTCAGCTAAAGAAAAACTAGTGAACGTACGAATAAAAAGGACATTATTGCACAGTTGGATGATCAACGTCTAAGTGACCAAGAAAAGGCAAGGAGTGCTCTAATAAAGATTGTTACATCGGTCAGACTTGGTTACAGCAAAGTCCATCCAAGAGTCTGTCATCATGGGTGACGCTCTAGATTGCGTGCAAGAACTCGGAAAGTTTTCTGATCAGTCGGGTAAATTCATATAATTATATTTGAACTTGCACTCGAATGAAACCACTATGCAATCTCCCACTTCACTGAAGCCTATGTGCCCTACAAGATGGCTCACTCGCACGCCGCCGTCACATATGTGTTGAACAAATGCGGAAGCGGCACTAAGTGCGTTGAAAAAGGCTGCGGGTATGTTTGGTTCGACCACGGGGGTACGTGCTATTGGGTTATACCGTAATCATCTAATGAATGCCAAAACTGCAAAAACAAAATGCCAAAATCTGTTGGGCTTGAAAGTAGCATTACCTATCGTTCGAATGATTGAGTCTTGAATAAATCACTACTGGGAAAGAATCACACTGTGACAGGAATGCTTATTGTAGTGGACTCTTGAAAAGAGAACTCCAGTCGTTACGATCAGAAGCTATCTTCCACCAAATATTTGAAGAGGCAGAGGAAATGGCTGAAAGTCTTGGTTAAGAAGAGTTTTCGCTACCTCGGATACGCAATATTCCAATGCGAATTGAAGGCGAAATTACAACACACGATGTTAACAGCATAGAACTGTAACGACCTCAATATTTCAAAATTTTGGGCAGTGCACTCGCAAATTTGGATAAATATTTTACATCATTGGATCTTACGGTATATTGGAAACTGACCGTTATGCTAATTACTGTAGAGTACAATGCAGTTGTTGCTTGACGTTACCAGGAACTGACTACTGATCTAGAACACGAACTTCCATTTCTTGACAGAAACTTCACAGGTACATACATCAGTGACTTCCATCAAATATTTGAATCAATAAGCCCAGATGTTCGAAAAATGTTCCAACAAATTGAACAATTACTCAGACTCGTTCTCGTAAATCCAGCAAGTTCCTGCACTGCTGAAAGATCATTCAGTTCCTTGAGGAGACTGACGACGTGGTAACGTACCATGAAGCAATCAAGGCTTAACCATCTCCTGCTATGCGATGTCCATAGTGAGATTCTGGACAGAATCGAACCACGCGTTATCGCCGAGAAATTCATCGACAACAAGCCATATACACGGAGGAAAGTATTTGGATGTTTTCTAATTATATGTCTCTGAAGCAAGAATAAACTGAGCCTTACAACCTGCTACACTATAGTACACCTTTTATTGTTCTGCGAGACGTATGAGCTGTCTAAGATGAATATACGAGCATGCAGGAGCAGCATTCATATTAGTTGATGTAACTTAAATGATCACCAGTACTCATTTTATTATATTTATCCACAGTTTTTAAATAAAGGACGGAAATCGCATTTGCGGCAGTCTATAATCGTTTTCTGGGAGAGGCTCCCTGACCCATCGTATACAAACGTCTACTTGGATTATTTGTCCCCCTGTTTTTCTGCAGGCGCCCTTGTATGTCCCCAAACTAAATTACTAAACCATGAGATCTAAAACTTAAGGAGGTTTGGGAGCATCATTGGGTCTGGGAAGTGTTATTTCCGGCTATCTGGGAGGTATATTTGCCAAAAAAAATTATTGTACGCTACGCATGAACCCATGGTCGCGCTCCGCTTAGATAGTGTCAGAGAACAGACACGCGTCCCCACCATTATCCACGACTGATCTGCGTCCAGGCCTCTACTTGTGCACATTTTTAAAACACTTACCTATACCGGGTCATAGTTTGTTACACCTCTTATATTCCTCCCTATGTACAATTTTTAAAGATCGAAAGTTCAGTCAGTCGACAGGAATGTTGTGATTTCCGTACATGAACGATGGATTTGTACCGCATGTGCTGTCAAAAATTGATCATTTGGCTATGCTACAAGCACGCGATCTGTGTTCCATCACACACACAATATGCATACATAGTGTCTGAGTAATATCCCTGCAACACGTTCGTACGTATAATGTTGTATAGCTGTAGCAGTGACAAAAATGCTAAGTTTGAAACCTTTTATCTTTACTTTGGGTTGTAGACCTTAGATGTAGTATGTGCACTGAACCTACTGGCGAACGGGGTGCCAAAGTGTTGGCCCAATAAAGTGCGTTTGGGATCGCCCGTACCCGACCATCGTGATAGCTATTGATAATTAGGCCTGAATCACTGACCAGCTTCCATTGTCATGGGGCAACCAGTGCAAACCGTTATTTTCAGAAACATCATACAACATCAAAGTCACGAAATACCGGGCTACCCGACATGAATTTAGAAGGGGGGGGGGAGGGGGTAGATGCATGGACACAGCAAGAAAGAAATAACAAAATTCAGAGGTATTCCAATTCTACGTTGGCTAAATAGGGACAATTTGAAAAAAAATTGATATTTTATTTCCACATTTGACTTTTTATCACATATTTTTGACTTTTTAATTGAATTTTTACATTGTTCTTTAATTGCTAATCAGAGCACCGATACGTTTCTTATTGGGGGGGGGGAGGGGGTAAGACAGCGTGAAGCCAACTTTACATGCTAATTTATCAGTCATTGGTCATTTGGGGTCATCAGAGGTCAAATTTTGCAAACCTTGTAAACAATATATCTCAATATTGGAAGCTTGGAAGATCTCATACTTGGTTGAAGGTGTATAATATTGAATAAAAGAAGCCTATTGATTTTGGTGGAGGTCAAATGTCATTTGGGAGAAACAGGTCAAATTTTGATATTGTTAACATGATATTGCAAGAAGGAAACATTGAACAGAACTCACATTTGGTTTGTAGATGTACCATATCAAATTTAAGGAGCCTATTATTGCTTTTGGTGGAGGTCAATGGTCATTTGAAGTCAACAAATGCCAAATATTTACTTCACTCCCATCTCACCTGTCTCTCTTCACTAACGCACCTTCCTAAACATAATATCGCAAGAAAAGCTTGGACAGGTCGCATATTTGGTATGTAATGTAATTAATTGTACCACATTGAGGACAAATAGCGTAATGTTGTGGGCCGAGGTCAAAGGTCGTTTGAGTTCACCAGGGGTCAAGTTGTCCACAACAAAAATAAACACAATAATTCAACAAGGACAGATGTCACATTTAGTATGTTGATGTATCTATCACATTTAGTACAAGGCGCTTGTTGTTGGGGTCAATTGTCATTTCAGGACATCCTGTGTTATTGTGAATTTACTGTTTGTCACATCACACTGCTTTTCACTGTATCAATAATGTAAAGTAAGTTGTACACCTTCACTATACATCAGATCACTATACTTCAGATTCATGAAGGAAATAGCTTATGTTACATCATTGATACCACTATGCATTTTTACATTCTGGTTTTCCGATGTAACTATCGATTAGCATCGATAAAATGATATTAATCAACTCAAGCAGCTTCTTTAAATGCAAATGAATAACCGTTGTATCAACAACTCAGAGAGAGCCTCATATTAGTTGTGAAGCCCGCCATCTAAAATGATGAGCTGTAGGTGACATTCTAAAGGATATCGTGAATATTGATAACAAAACAGATAGTTGAAT
Source organism: Apostichopus parvimensis (assembly GCA_000934455.1). Lineage (NCBI taxonomy): Eukaryota > Metazoa > Echinodermata > Holothuroidea > Aspidochirotida > Stichopodidae > Apostichopus > Apostichopus parvimensis. Next base: position 27,033 of record KN884378.1, read on the forward strand.
TTTCAGAGTGGAATAATATTAGATTACTTCAAAGGTCGATGCTTTTTTGTAAACAATAATTAGTAAATAAGAGATAAGTAGAGACTCACTTTGATGTAATCTTTGTCGAGCCAGAGACCTGTTGGTAAAGTGACTGGTTCTGTTGACTGATAGAATTATACATTGATTTATGATAATTTTATTAAGTTAGTTTTATCCGTGCCTACATTCAAAAGATCATCACTTTTACAGATCATCATGGATAAAATCACTCAAAGGAAAAAAAAGTGAAGACCCAAGATTAACCCAACCAGTCACGAAAGTTGTTGTGACGTCATACAACTGAGTGAAGCTCAGTGGTTAACGCCGGTGCCTTCCAATCATAAGCTTCTCAGTTCGAATCACTCCAAGATTAATGTATGTCGTCCAGTTACAGAGTTGTTGACAATTGACAATTCATAATCATGGACGTTAAATACGAATCTAAGAGACTGACTTCGGTTAGTTTGCGGCTTTGATAAGCCAATGAGGCTTCTTCGCGAGTTCCTGCTTGCAGTAGGATCTAAGATACATACAATACAATACATATATAATCGATAGAGCGCCTTGCAGTAATTACATAGTTTGGATTAGTAACTTAAGCATGAGAAGGCTGATGTTAAAATAAATGTTGATAAAGATTTAAGCCTCACCATTCTAATTACTCTTACAGTGTATAATCGAAAGTTCAACAGGAATTGTTTGTATTGTATTTAAATAAAAAGCAACATTTGTGTTATCAAACTTATTACAGAGAGCCATGTCTATAGTAGTAATTTCTTATATACTTGAGAGTCGAGAGAAAGGATATTTTCTTGATGATAGAATATAAATGACGTTAGACTCGAATTCTTCTAGTCATCATATCACCGTCTTCAACATAAAAACACAAACGATAGATACGAAACTGTGTTTTACTTCTGTTTTGCATGTTTGGGGTTTGCTCCTTGGAGGTCTTCTCGTGCTCTTAAAGCAACATGCAGTGTATTTGGATACTAAGCACACACTGCAGGACTTGCGTGATTCTTTGTTATGTTCCATTTTATTCAATTAACAATCGTTGCACACTGTCCTTCATATATTTTAAATATGATCAAGTTGTCGCCGGTAAAACCACCTCCAACAGCAGCTTCCTGTAAGTGCACTAGTGACAACCCCTGGTTAGTTTTGTTGATAAGTAAATGGCAGAACAAAGTTCACAAAGCTCGTTACTGCAGTCAAATTATATCTTAATTGGTAAATATTAGAAGAGAAGATATGGTGAGTAGGTAAGTATGTAGTCAGCTGACAGAGATTAGCCAATCAGCGACAAGCATAGTATATATAGTCGTTGATAATATCTACTTGAGAGATTGATCGAACATTCACCTTTGGCACGGTTATTTGAACGAAAGAAAACTAAACCACAAATTGATACCTGGGCTCAGGCACGGATCCGGGAGATTGGCTGATGAGTGGGTTTACGTAAGAAGTTATTAGTACAGCTTTGCACTTAGAAATATATATATATATATATATATAAACTTAATTTATATTAGCATTTATATGCCTCAGAATGCCACATTTATGTTAATGTTTTCTTCCGAGGAATCGTTTCCCAATCCCAAATTCGTCACTGCCTAGGCGGATTGACTACACATTACGCCAGATAAATTTGGAGATTTTTTATCTATTCTTTACATATTTCAATTAAATTACTATAACAGGTGATCAGTATATTGCCTCTAAACATGCTAGAGAGGTCGAATAATGGTCAACTATGTCCATTTTTCACTTGAGTTTCACTGTTACCTTCAAATAATTTCCCTCTTTGTCACATCATATTGTTTATATTTATTCCATTCTCATTGTATTGAAAGGATTAGAGTTCTTTAGTGACTTTAACTTTTGGCGTCCTTCCGTTCCAAAAGAACTATGTTCACTTCAAAATTAAAGGAGCAAATATTTCCGAAGGATGGAACTGGACTCGAACTATTAATCCTTCGTTAGTTTGATTTCCCTGGTTTGACTCCCGCTTGAGCCCCAAATGTCTATACTTTTTTATCAAATTGTTTATCATATCTTTGCTCTTTTCTTTTGTCTACTTCTCCACTAAGGTAAGGAGATTCTGGTCTTTCTTGTCAGGATATGACTTAACCATTGCCTTTAGTCTCATCCACAACCTATATAGTTTCCGTGATATACAGGCATTTTAATAGATCCACATATAGTTAATAGAATGACTGATATGACAAAATAAACACAAGGCAGAAATAGCAGATATGAATTATATTATCAAATAAAGTTTTCTGATTCTGTCAACTATTAACAACAAACTTTGAAACCAGTTACAACTATAGACTGATATCAACATTTGTCTAGTTAGCGTCCAGGTTCGTGCATCAGAACGTCACATGACCTACACGACGCCATCTTATCAATTGGATGTTCTTCATTACCGTTTCTGTGTGTTCTTTTTCGTGATTTTCGTCAGTCATTTAAGGATTGAAGGATTCTAGACTTAAATTCTACTCTGGATGATAAACCCATAAACCGATGATCGTACTGGTAAGTAACGTACATGAGACAGTAATTGTGTGAAGCTACATATGTACTGATATACTAAACACGTCATAAATAACACAGGCTATGTACTGATACACTAAACACGTCATTAATAACACAGGCTATGTACTGATATACTAAACACGTCATTAATAACACAGGCATACTGATATACTAAACACGTCATTAATTACACAGGCTATGTACTAATATAATAAACACGTCATTAATAACACGGGCTATGTACTGATATACTAAACACGTCATAAATAACACAGGCTATGTACTTATATACTAAACACGTCATTAATAACACATGCTTTGTACTGATATAATAAACACGTCATGAATAACACAGGCTATGTACTAATATATTAAACACGTCATTAATAACACAGGCTATGTTAAATGTATGACTACAGCTTACCCTATGAACATGGCGTCTTCAAGGCTATTTCAATGTATAAGAATTATAACCTATGTCTGAATGATAATATTTCAATGTCTATTTAAATTTTTCATTAATTTGAAGGGAATAATTTTAAGCTCTGCTAGTTAAACTATTATGATGTAAATCCGGGTTATTAACAGTTCATTCATGCAGCTACAATATTTATGTTCCAACGGTTAGGTAGGCAATATGCATCGTATTACGCAGTGGCCAATTGTAGGCTTGTAATAGGCAATAGGCTAAATTTAGCTAATTGCATCTGTCAAACTAAGTAAGTAGCTGAATCAGTAGGCCTGAATGTTACTACGATTATAATCTAGTTAACGGAACTGACGAGTATTCAAGATCAAAAGAGCACTGACAAAATACCATGCTAAAAACAACAGTTTTAAAAAAATTCGACACTGAAAGGGGGGAGCAGATACTGCCCCTGCTCCCCCTGGCTACATCCCTGCTCAAAGGAAGTAGCCTATCATTGTAACCTATAGGCTAAGGCTATTTACATACAATGTAACGTTATTTGCAACTATAGAAAGGAGAAACTAGTGACACATAAACTTGTATTTCATCAGGTGTTACAACCTTAAAAAAAAATTACGGAAATTTGATATTAGGGATGATAGTTCTGCTGAAAATACCTGATATCACTTGTAATTATGCATAACATATTGAGACGTTTCACGTTTGGTGGAGAAAAAAATTGAGCGAGAGTTATATATATGACAAATGAAAATGCAGATACTGCTTCCCTGAGCTTGATATTTATGGCAACCATTCTTGCTCGAATAATATACTTATATCAAAATACAAGACATGAAAGGGTATTGCTGTTGCGACAAATCCTTGCCGTGGTGTTGGCTTTGGAGAGATCTACCTCATTCAACCATTTATGTAAGACTATTTCTCTATTCAGGAGGATGAAGTTTATTGTCAAACACAACTGCTGTGAATTGTTTGCATTTACAGCTTAAAACCACATCCTTATAGCATTTTGATTAGTGGAGAAACACATAGTCAATATTTGGTGATGTTTTATGCTGACATGTGCCAACTTGAGCAAAATTAGTTATGTCTTTATGGCAAATTGTCTTTTTTATATCCTGCCTCTTATATCCTGCCTCCTGCCTCCTGCCTCCTGCCTCCTGCCTCCTGCCTCCTGCCTCCTGCCTCCTGCCTCCTGCCTCCTGCCTCCTGCCTCCTGCCTCTTCCCTCCTGCCTCCTCCCTCCTCCCTCCCCCTTTCCTCCCTTCTCCCTCTCTTTTATCTTCTCGACACCCAGATGGAGATATTGCATTAAGTACTTTAATGGTGTTTCGTTAACTGTACTTCTGTCTCTGTCTCGTCTTTGTCCTCTCTATTCTCTTTTTACTTCCTCTGCTCATGATGTACAATGTATACTAGCTCATTGCGTGTGTATCGTAGGATTGATGTTGCTCACCCAAGCACCCACGTCCCTTCCAAAAATCTTCCAACGACGAACGCCTTCAGCTACATGGCGTTGTGTCCAAAGTTATCCCAAGTCCTAGTCATGAACCGCCACACGCTGCACGTCACCGACCCGCACTCGAAACAGCATATTCAGTCGCCTCAACTAAAACATAACGCTGGCTAACTCGTGACCAGTCGTGGTCGTAAGCACCCGCACATTGCCAGACTATTCAGTTTCACTCATTTTCCGGCGGCTCTGGTATAGACGGGACACATCCAATAGGGGACGTATTAGGAGTCATATTAATGCTGGTTTCGAAGATAGCATGTCAACATTTTACACTAGCGTTGCAAGTTCTAGGTGCCAGTCTTAATGTATATGCCGATGGTTAAAATGTCACGAGCCTCGTCGACAAGCGGTAAGAATATGTTCGGGGTACAAATTATAAACTACTACTTGATCCGAGGTTAAAAAATTAGCTAGGCAAAGACATCACAGTGCGGTGACATTATGTGATTTTCGTCTAAACAGAACCGTTATAGTAGGTTCAATTGAGCGAGAATCTCATTGGAACAGTAACCATATTGAAAGTGCGTGCCATAACCAACAAGCGTTACATAAAACAGGCGAATTCGAAAAGGTTTTACCAAGGCTTTCACGTCATCAGTGTATACATTTAGTAACTAACGTTTCCTTGCCTTTGTATATGTAGTGTGGCCTCTGCCTCGGTTGGATAATTATGAATGTATTTGTTATGCATGTTACTAAAGTTTTTCAAATAAAAGTCAACAGTATATAAATGTTACCCAAATACTCAAATCAGAACAATTGGCACATCACTTTTACGACAGGTTTTAACACGGCGATGACGGTAATACATGAAGTAGTGGATGTGTTTCTCCAAATAGCTTTGTACATCGGATTGATGTCTGCACAATATATTTACTGGTTTTGTAATATAATTCCGATACTGTCACAGTTACCTTAGATTCTCAAAGGCTTGATATATTGCTATGGCATTGTATGTTCATCAACACTTCCACAAATATAGTTGGACACAACCTCCCACTTCCAGGACCATTCGATACCAGAACCAATAAGCAAGGATTTAATACAACAATACAGGATTACCATATTATTGAAACTAAAGGTTGTTGAGTCAATGTTATTTACATCAGAACAAAGAAAATCCAATTAAATCCTCATTAGGTAAGTGAATACGGTTAACATATTATACTAATCAATGAAATAATTAAGGGAGGTGGGTATATTGCAGAACCTGATGACGGAGAGGGAATCCACCACCCCTCTTCTCC
>KN884378.1:35489-55492 GCA_000934455.1 Apostichopus parvimensis
CTAATTACCGACGGTAGCAAGCTGTGTGTGTATTTTCTGGGATCGATGGTGGTGTCTAACACTTCTGTTACACCTCATTCGAAACTAGGTCAGATTACCGCCATGAGACATATCTTTGTGCTCGAGTCTGCGATGCTTTAACTGACATTCCACTTGCAAGGATATGTTTAGTGAGTAGAAGCAGAGGAATACATATTTGACTAGGGTTGAGGAGGTTCTCTGTATGATAAAATTAGTAAAGATTATATCTCATGCAATCACCATATCATCTGCAAAACACACTTAGCGGTATATTGCAGATGTAACGATTTAGGATTAGGAAATTATAACATTTCGTATTAAAACTTACTTTTTTTCTAAGTCGCAGGTTTCGATCATTTCAAAGTCAACCTACTTGGCCATCGGCCTCTTCTCGTGATTTAACAATTATCAATATTGCTTGCATTAAAATCTGGAGAGATTAATAGAAAAGATAGATTCGAGACACCTGGATAACTGCATTTTGAGTCAAAATGTCTTGTGAGCAGTAGTTAATAATTTGCCTCGCACCTGATGAAAACTTATCGAGTTTTACAGATACATAAACCAGCCTATTATCACGGACTGATACTATAACTTATAACGATATAGGTAACTAACGTCATGGGTTAAGTGACGCATGGATGCAAATGTCTTTGATTTATATCGTGGTAGTAATATAGGTATATACATTAAGATGGTAGTTAGAAACACCTGTGGACAAAAATATTAAAAAGGAAAGGAACAACGTACACCTATCGATAAACTGTGGAGGCTTATCATGAAAGTTAACATGCACACCGCATATGTATTTAGGTACTCTTTGCATTGCCTTCATTTGTTTCTATGTCGCAGGTTTCGGTCGTTTTAAAGTCGACCTAGCTGATAATCTTGGTGTTACCACGATTCAACGATTATCAACTTCGCTTGGACTAAAACCTGAAGAGATTGATAGCATCAAGAGATCCAAGACACCTGGATTACAAATGGTGAATCTTTTGGATGATCGAGGAGTTATAATGCCTACTGATATAACAGATCTTTCAGACATGTTACAAGAATTGGAGCTGTCTGGTATCGCTGCGAGAATACAAAGTTCTTTCCAAGCAAATACTTCCCAAACAAAGAAAGACCAGGATCTTTATCTCGAAGGTAGTCACCTGTTCTAAATATTATTTTAATGTTTAACGTCACTCAAGCAAGAGAGAAAAGTCACAAAAGTATTTAAGATTCAACTATAACATGATAAAATATGGCTTTAACATTTGGCTTTCATAGCATTAATTCTCATTTTCATAGATACCGATATTAGTTGACTAACTTGACTATTCATGATAAAGGGTGTGAGTTTGAAAACAAGAACAGCCGAATAAAGGAAAAAATGTCTGATGTATTGTAAAATCATAATTGAGTTAATGCAAAAACCTCTATTGTGTATGTAACGGAACTAGCTAGAAAATAACAAGTCCCTATATATGTAGTCACCCTATCTTCTCTGAGAAAAGATCGGTGATTGGGATTTAAATAGGAGAAATTCGGCTTTTGTAAATACATCAAATGAACTTCAAATAAGCGATATGAAACAGGAAATTATGGAATAAAAACATGAAAATAATATAAAAAAACAAAGTTAAAACAAACGAACGAGATAGAAATAGACAAACATTTTGACTGCAGCGGTAGTCAAAGCTTATGAAATAATAACGTTATTTGAATGCCCTCCTTGATAATTGCCAGATAGTTCATCGTTTTTTAAAATTTATTTATTGCATTGCCCGTTTTCATTACACATTTCAAACTGTATCCTGAATGTCACGTATTTATATATCATGGTTCGAGTCGCCAAGTCAGAATGAAAATGTTAAAAAATTAATTTTCTGATAGCAGACAATGTTCTGCTGTGTCAAGAAATGAATGTCGAATGATTTGCTGAAATGTTTCGTTCTTAACTTGGACAAACTATTTATGGTAGGCTTATTCCGTCTAATATTTTGTCGTTAGCATAACTATGCATATCTTTCTATGTTCATCGCTCTACTAATTCGTAAAGCAAGACGCGAGGTGAAGGTAATATAGATCTAAATCATATATTCCAATCAAAGCGCTAATTCGTGTTGTATGTATTTAACATCTGCATATAGGTACTAGTTTAAATCCATCCCATGTGTTCGAGGAACACTGACCTACACCATCTTAGACAATAGAGAAATGACACGGATTTAGTGACAAACTCTACTTTTTTTTTATACAGATTTAAATAAAAGTAATTGCCCTGTGCCTCTAAATAGAGGACAGTGTTTAAATGTATTTTTAAACTGTTCAAAAATCTTTGTTTATTTTATTCTCAGAAAAGAAAAGAAATCTCATCAAGTATTCAAAAATAGCCTATCAAAAGCACTACGAAACAGCAAAGCCATTTCCTTCCATGAGCAAGTGTAAGGTTAACAGTATATTTGTTGAGGGAGGTATTTACTACTTGGCTCAGGAGGCTGATTCCATTCAAAAGTCCGATGTGTTAGAATCTTTACAATCTTACAACGATATTCTGGGCAGCACCAAAACTAAGTCAAATAGAAAGATCATCGAGGCTGACCCTGGGTTCGGGAAATCAACACTTGCATCACAGTTTCTATATGACTGGTGTACTAAGAACCCTGAATCTCCTCTCAAAGATGTAGAAATACTTATATTTCTCCAGTTGAGGCAACTGGCAGGTGTAAAGTCTATATACACTGCTATAAAGCATTCCATAGTGCCCGAAGATGAGGACATGGACGATTCTTGCATTAAGGAAATCCTCAAAGTATACAAAAAGTCTGTTGTCATGTTATTTGATAGTTATGACGAGTATCCTGACAAGAAAACCAAAACACATATCTCCGCCATCATTGAGATGAAAATGTTTCTAGACATTCTTGTCATCATACTTACCAGGACATTGAACCTCCCGCCTAACTTACACCCCGAAACAAAACGAATCAGATTAACAGGGTTTGGGGTGGCTGAACGTCGAAACTATGTCCTGAAGGCGGTGGCTGATGATGTCCAGTTGGCAGATCGGATCGAAATGGAGCTTCAGAGAAACCCCTTCTTAAGAGATCTCTGTCAGGTCCCTCTCTTCTCCACTATGGTCGCTCACATAGTACACGAGAGGCCAGAAATCGAGATATTTAGCACAGTAACAACATTTTTCACTTATGTGATCGCATGCGTTCATAACCATATGAAAATCAAGAAAGATGCTTATACTGAGGTGCCTGCTTTTGAAACGGAACTAGCTAAACTGTACCGTATTGCTTTCGAAGGCCTCACACGGAAGAACCAGCAGCTGGCGTGGGAGAACACCTATTTAGTTTCAGAACTAGGACAAGAGTTTTATGATAACTATATAAAGCTCGGGATGTTGGCACAGGAAGTGGTCTTTGACAATTCCCAGTGTCGATATAAGACGGAAGCACGAATATGGCACAAAATCATCTGTGAGTTTTATGCCTCTCATCATCTGGTTACGATTCTTAGTGAAGGTAAGTCTTCAGTACCGATCATATTGATGCATAAACACAGTTTGTCATCTCTGAAGTGTAAGGTAATTAGTAAACTTGAGAGATGGATTTATTGTTCATATGTCCTCTCATGTGCATAAATTAACAGCTTATGCTCCTCGTACCCCACCCCACAGTGTCTGCTGTTAATTAACATTCATACAACACGCGTGACAATGTAAGCAAATTAAGAGTCATCATTTGCCACTGACCCACTTTAACGCAAGAAAGAGTTGAGTTTGTATCTTTTTATAATTTTGTTTGTTGACAAGAAAGCCTCAAGGTAGAGATACCTTACAGAAGACCAAGGCAATATCACATAAAGCAGACTACACTGGATTTCAAACAAATTGTACACATGGGTAATCTAGGATGGACATGAGTTATTTTACTTATATTGCTGTAAATGTATAACCATATTGAATACTGTGACTTTTGTATTTATTAAAAAACACGTTATTCAGTCTATTAACTAGATTTTTGCTATTTTTGCTCGTCAAAAAGATCAGAAAAAGGTAAAGATTAAAACTATGCAAGTAAATATATAAACCAGATCCTAATCACATTTTGTATCACAAAGATATAAATTACAAGAGTTGGTAATATTTTGCATGTGGCAACAGTACATTGAATAATATCATCAAGGCAACGCTGCTGAAAATATCTTTGTTTTAATTAATGTTTCAATCATTTATCAAAAAAGCCATGCAGTGTTAGCCTCAAAAAATCATATTTTTACTTAAATATGAGTAGTAGCATTGATATTTATGATTCCATGTTCCTTTAAGTGTTCGATTATTTGTTAAGTCAACCTAATCCAAAATGTATTAAAAATGAAGATTTCATAGATGACCTGGTCGACTACCACAATAACAATACACAAAATGTTAGAACGTTACCAAAGGCCGTGACTTTCTTCATCCCAGGCAACTTTAGTTTGCAAGTAACGTGACAAGAACACAAACTAATAAATAACATTTAAAGGAATCTGTAATTTGTGTGGCATTGTAAGAGAGAAATATGTGACAAACCAAAATATTATTTTCATGACCTCAATAAAATTAAATCATCTTCTGCAAATTCTCTCTTTTCCCTGTAATTGTTTTTCAAAGTATGTTAAAAATTTCGAGGGTAATATGCTGAGAAGTAATTGTCAAAACTGTTACCAATTCTAGCAGAGTAGAACTATAGAGCAGCAACACTGATGACCCTAACTTACGTGATGTCTATATTAAATTACATAGGCACAAATATTTGCATTATGATTTGCATATTAATCTGTTACTGAAAAAAGGAACTTATGGTCGTACTCCATATTAATAAACAAACACTAACTGTAAACAATTCTGGTTTAAAACAACTATGTTAAGAGCCTGAAACCTAAATAAGGATGTCCCTTTTACATTGTAATTACATGTTCAGGCCATACCACTCCAAATTGGAATGTCCCTTTCCAATAACTATTCATATGCCGTTATCTCAAAAAGCTAACTATGTATGCTAAATACAGCAAGTTATACTACAGTAGTAGTGTTGATAGTATCTGTTCCACCAACCACAATATCAGCCCACATATAAAGGAATAGGAGTATGTTGCTCTCTAAGCCTCTTTTAATGGAGTTTGCAAGATTGTTGGACTATGGAATCAAGAAAAAGACAGTATTACATTTTATTCAGTAGAATTGTGGAATCAAAATCTAAATCTAAAGGCCAAAAATATCCAAAACAGAGCACACTAAACATCTTGAATGAAATGATATATCGAGAATGAAGAATTTTTATTAGCATGCATGACTTACACTAGGCTATGAAGATATAAATAATCAGTGTACTGTTTTAAAAACGAAAAACTACTTCTTAACCAGGACTGCAAAAAACTCATTGAGGGTTAGATTAGATACAATAAGCTGTATATTATAATATATGATGATTACATTCTTTCATAGACATCATTCTTCAAGTCTCTACAGCTTGCTCTCTGTTTCACTGACATGAAAAGACCATTGAAGTTCACCAACTAGAACATAGCGATGTATATCAGTAATACAACTCAGACATTTCCTTATTGATTGACAATATTATCATAGCCTGTTATAACAGTTGACCTTCTTGAAGCAAAACAATATGAGGAGGTCTGTAAAAGGATGTTACAAATTTGACCGGTTGAGAAAAATACACATTTACTGCATCCAATTTAATGTTTTCACTGTAATATCTACACATATAATGTTGACTCTTTTTCTGTGTTGTTTATTGTGCCCCTTCACAAACTGAAATGTTAAGACCAAGCTTACTGACAATGTGAGCAAGCATCTAGCTGAGATGCAGATTTGACCCATTCTTCCAGTTGATTGCTAATAACTCATATAACCTTTGACCCTAACTGACCCTACTTTTGGCAAAGATTAATGAAGCCCTCACAGGGCGACGATTTGGACAAGTAGCATAAGCAATGGGACTACTGTGTTAAACCAGTCAGACTGATCTATTTATATTGAGTAATAATGTTGATACTGTCCTAACATACTTAATGAAGCATGTAATGAAGGCATGTTTAGAGTTACTATTTACTGTTATACTGGCCTGTCGGTACCACCATCTAGCAATAAAGCATGTATTGAAGGTAGACTTAGGGTTACTAATTACTGTCATACTGGCCTGCCAGTACTTACAATGCAGTAACAAAGCATGTAATGAAGACAGGCTTAGGGATACAATTCATTGTCGTACTGGCCTGTCAGTACTTACAATGTAGTAACAAAGCACCCATTAAAAACAGGTTTCAGGGTTAATATTCAATGTCACTCGGCCTGTGCTAAGACCTGATTCCTGTTTATAATTACAGTGATATTAATGATGTCACAACAACATAAAACAAAACATCATTCACATACACAATGTGAATGATAGTTTTACAATTAACATTATATACAATCGTTACTAATTAAAATATAGGAAGATTTGATTTGATTTGATGCTACAAATAAGACAATGGTACAGTGACACTATTAACAATGTGTCAACACCTTGATCTGATGCCTGCAGTAAACTGTACGCATTAAATCCCATATAATATGTCTGATTGGATTTGCAGGTGCGTATTCAGGAGCGTCATCAATCAAAGTGAAAGAAACCTTGAAGAGCATCAACCCGCTTGACCTCCAGTATGTCTATCGCTTTGCATGTGGACTCAACAAGTCAGCAGCAGACATCATCATCAAACACCTGCAGGAAACCGAAGAGGGACGTCAGTTTGCTATCCTTTGTATGCTTGAACAAAAGGAAAAGTCAGACCAATTTCTGCAGTCAGTTAAGGACTTGGTGTCAAGTCAAATGGCCATTAACTCAGTTGATGCCAAATTGTTACAGAGGTCTACTATACAAGTCCTTGAAGTTGCTTCAGCTAAGCAGGTAATTTTCGATTTGTGTCTTGATACTCTCAAAACACCAGAACCAGTTCTTAAGTTGAAAAAGGTAAATCCATCTTGGTTAATTTCTTCCATATTTGTGACTCTCATCCACAAAAGAAGTTATGTCATCAGTGATGTTGGCCCGTTCGAATTTTCTTTCAATTCCTTGAAGGACATGAACAGAAAAACCGTTGCAATGCAATGTTGAAAAATGTACCAGCTGGAGGTCAAACAGAGACTAAAAATAATTCAACTTTCCCTTTCACTAGATTTATCGAGGTGAAACTTCAAGAGGTCTGTGATAACGTGTGTACCACTGTAAAGAAAAATGCTTTACTCAAAGTATCTATTGTGACATGTACATGATGATATAGTGTTCAGTTAGGACCATTAAAATAGTTCCTGACATCATACTATCAATGTCTTTCCTTATGTCTTATATAATGAGGATCTATGAATATTTATACAGTTATATTCTCAGGGCAACACATTTATTATTTCCTATTGCTGTTTTCATCTTTGGGTTTTTTGTTGGACTGACATAGCTCACAGCAAAGGACTTTAACATTATTCAAAGCAAATATGTTTTTATCATGGAGTCACTTGGGGTATGTTTTGATTCTGAGGTATTCAACACAATTAGAAACTACAACACTATTAGTTCTAACTTATGAAATTCATGTTGCCTTCAAAGAGTTTCTGAGAAAAACAACAGTTCTTTTTACTTGTGATTCCTGTGTAAATATATAGATCAAATGACATAAAATATCAGGTTATCTTCACATTAAAATGTGACATTACTTTTTGGATGCACTGAAATGGGGAGAGCAGGGAAGGTTAAGATGGAAATGTAGAAATGTTTGTTGCTAGTTATTTACATTTTTTCAAACAAAACACTCCAGACAGTGTGATCATAGTAACAAAATCACTAACTTACTTACTTTTTGTTGGGATATTAAAGTTGATAATAACTCAAGTGTCAAGGTATATCTAAAGTAACTACTGGGCCAATGGAAGCCTTACTATGTACTATAGGTTTGATCAAGTTTAACTACTTGTGCCAATTCATTCCTTAGTTTGTAACTGAGATATACCAATAAGGATAGTCCTCCTCATAATACAAACCAGACTTTAGAAGTGTTCAAACTTAATGTGGGTATGATTCTAACTTAGTGTTGGTATAGTTCTAACTTACGGTGGGTATGGGTCTCATTTTGTGTGCAGTGACTCCATTTAATTGTAAGGGGGACATGCACTTATGAACTTAATTGATTGTTTAAGAGCAGGTCATACATTTTACTGCCTATTATTTGTGGAAGTGAGGCTGACAATACAGAGGAGTGTGGCCACACTGTAAAGACATATCACTCCCCTTACCTGCCACCCAACACTATGACACACTGACAAATTGGAAAGTATCAAGCAATTAGAATATTTGTTCCTTTATATTATGATTCATACAAAACACGAAAAATGGACCCAGTTTATTAAACATATACACCTCTGTGTGTACATTTTCAATTGGTAAGCATGATAATGCATGGTATACCATGCCTAATATATGGTGTATGTATGTTAGACTGAGGATTTTATCTTCCCTTAGGCTCTTAGGGAGTTTGTTGATCAAACAAGTCCCTGCTCCACAAGGTTTAGGCAGTAACAAAATCACTTTCTACCCAGACTCAAATATAAATATAACTACAACCCAGCTAACCAGTCCTGCCATACACTAATTACCATTACTTACCATTACTTACCATTACCATCAGCATATTGTAAACTATTTTGTGAAAGATCCAAATCATGTGACCCCAAAGATCGTCTCAAGACTGATTAATCCACATTTACCTAATGAGGAGATAAAAACAAAAGCAATAAGAATCAGTTGCCACTAATTCTATATTAAGAATATCGGAACTAGATGTTTAATGCAAACAATAAAATCCCTTGTTGTTGAGTTTGACTTTTTAATATTTACTCAACAGTTATTCCATTGCTCACAGATACACAAGCTTATGCTAAAATGACTCTGTGTCCCTGTAACAACTCAATAATTGCAAGTTCATTTCATTGTTAGGCGCTTATATTTTAAAGTTGAATACTTTTTGAAAATGCATCCATAAACAAAACAATAGGCTAAAATTGGTAATATGTTTGCAATTTTTTAGATTAGACTAAATTGATCAGCACACATTCTAATTTGGTACTTTTAACATGACCAGTGCAGCAGGCCAATGAAGGTGTTCATCTTTGTTACTTCCTTAACATTTGTGAATATATTTCTTTACAATTATTTACATTTTTTAACACATTTGAAAATAATATTATCAAAAATTCTTCAGATGTTTAATCTCAAATACTTCCTTTGACAAATATGAGATCTCCTGACATATCTTTTGGTTGAAAGTCATAAAATCTCACAAAATATTTAGAGCAAAAAACAAAGACTTTTCAGGAATGTGAGGATGTGAAATCACAGCTAGTCAGATTTCAGCAGTTTCTACACAATCTGATAAAACTTTACACTTGAATATCTCTTTAACCGAAAAGGATATTTGAACAGTTTTTTTACCATTGTGTTTCTTTTATTGTCCTCTTTCATATAACATAAACATGTATGACAACTGAACCAGTCCTTTAAATTACATGATATCCACTCAAACTGGAGACGGTGACAAAAGAAAGCATGCATCAGCAGTATATGCTCAAACAGGAAATAATGGATGTCTAATGACCATTACAATTGGTGAGATTTGAAAGATTAGAGATGTACTTGGCTATAATATAGAAATCACATCAGAAAGTGACTATGCAGTCCTAGTGGAGCCCATGGGGGAGGGGGGCATCACCCTTATGGATGCCAGTGCTTGTATATGTTTGAATTCCTTCTAAATGTGTTTATGTTAAACAGTATTTAACTCTCAAATAGGCAAGGAAGACATGTTATCATGACATGATATTGATAAAGAGTGGCAGAGGAATGAAACTTCCTCAACCATGCTTGCTAGCCAGCAGTTTGGTGAATAAAGTCATAACAAATCATATTTACTTCATTCGTACCATTTCCATGGAACTCTTTGCGTCAAGAAGTGTAGGATACTGAAAGAAGCTAGGTTTATATAAGGTAGGTTTATAGGTCCTGATCTCCTCTATCCAGTACAGTCTCCATCTTCATATTCACTAGAGGGTTTCTTCCTACAGATAAGTTATTACATCATTGAGCCGTTTGAGCCTCAGTGACTTCTAAATCAAAAGTGAAACACTAACATGAAATCAAATTAGTCATTCAGAAATTTCAGAAGACTTCGGAAACAAGAGGATACTCACAACAACAAAAAACCCATTGTAGAAGTTTCACTTTGATCCAATCATTGATCTTTGCAATTTAGTGATTATACAGTATTACAGTGTTTGGTTTATGAAGCTTTATGAAAGTTCTTAGGAACTTTTGCATTCAGATAGCAAAGGGACACCACATCAGTGTTTGTGGGCAATCAACTTCACATATTAGCTGTAAAAGACATCTACACTTTTAGTAAATAAATTATGTAAAAGTGCATGTTTGATTTGTGAAATTGAAGCTGAAGATACGTCAATTGGAAATGAGCATTTACCAGCAAAAAGCCTGGAAATTCTGGATATGTTCCAATAATGGGTTGTCTTGGACCAGTAAGGGTGGTGTAAAGCACTGCAGTATTTTGGGTGACAAAAACTACAACAATGCTTGTATATCATATGGAATATTGAATCTCAATCTCTGGAAAACCTTGCATTTCATTTGACCTTTACTCACCGGCAGGTTAGCACTTTAATCCACAATATCCCAGGAGAGGAAAGAACTCCAGAGTACTTTATGAGTAGGTTTTTATGATTAAATTTGACTATACCTTTAAGACAATTGGATGATCTCGAAAATGTAGAACACTTCTTCAATAAACTAATATGATCAGTATGCTGAGGGGGGAAAACCTCCCCCTTCAATTTTTAACCAACTAACAGGATAGCATCACTATATTTCAGCTATGTCTACATTGTGCTGGGCCTAGGTCACGCTTTATGCTGGCATTGCGGTAGTATTGAATATTGTAACTAAAACCATTAGACTAGGCCTAAGTTAGGTTGCAGTTTTCTTATATGACTAGAGAAGACATAAGCCATATCGTTGAACGTTATGATGTCCCTGTCTTTGTAGGTGCATATCCTAACGCTATAAAAAAGGAACTCAACTGATACGTGGGATTTCTTCTTTGACAATTGCAATATACTTAGTCTGTTTCAATCTTCCAATTAAAATAATAGCATTTTACAACAAAATGACAAATTCCTTAGGCCTAAAAGTAAGGACTTCAACGGTATGCTGCAAAATGTAAATTCATCATTTGCACCTCGACAATTTTTTGTTAATGTTGCGTGGAAAGAATCCTGTAAAGCAGCCTAAAATTGTCTACGTGTTATGGATCGTATAGGTCTTATGGAAAAGAAAGAAAATAATTAATTGTTACACTGCAACTCACCACATTACAATTTAGACGGCCTCTTGACTATTCACAACATATCTTCTAAAGTCCAAACATAAAAAGGGGTCCGCACAAAATCTATAATGAAAACGCATTATGCAAATACTGAAAACAAATATGATGGTCGTGACTTTTCAGTAGAGCAAAGATAAGAGGGTATGTGTAAGTTCCAAGAAAAAAACGCGTACTATCGACTAGCGATATATATCGTGATAATATTGCGTCACTACAAGTGTCATCAAGACAGCAAAAATGGGGGTCGAGAAGGGGTCCCATTCTCCTAGTCCTGCAAACCGACTTCAAGTTGTAGATAACCTATATGTCTGCTATTAAAATGTGGTACATGGCTAAATGAAGGTAACATGCTATAATGTGTACCTCTTTGTCGGGCTTTATAGTATATATAAATAATAACTGGTTGGGCAAAATGCCTACCCAACGGCTATTTACCGAATAACTGGACGAGCAAGACTATATTTTCTGATTCTCCATGCAATTATACAATGTTGCCTTTAACATCGGTCAGTTAATTTTTCAAACTTCACACTAGTATTCTTTAGCACAAATTTACGTTAGGACAACATTTATAGTCTAACTACGCCCTCACAATTGTTTCAGTCGGAGGACCCACACAACCCCCTACATGGAATTACATTCAACGACTCCACAGCAACACCATCAAAACTTTCGAATCCACCTATAGTCTAACCATAAAGGTTCATTCCCCTTCCAAAATTTGTCGGGAGAATTTTGGAATGTGAACCCACGTTACTGGGTACTAAACCATACAGGAGAGTCGATCCGTTTCCAGGATTGGAGAGGCAAAATTACCGATACAGCCCTTCATCAGAAATATACCTAATCAGAAATATACACAATTAGCCACAAGATGTACCTCTTCCTATATGTTCTACACCCTTCCCCATATCTATAGACATGTGACAATTCACTTGATTGGCGTGAGAAGGGGGCAACAAATGAATTGGTTGGGGAAGGGGTGGGGGTGGGGGAGGTATCCCATCTAAGCAAACAATACACATTTTGTCATAACTGTAACCCACATGGAACACTGAAAAATTTCAAAATTTCCATATCAAAATGTTGATTATTTTATCCCGAACGTTTCGAATATTTCTGGGAATTTAAACCCTTTTTCAAAATTGAAACCCTTTTCTTGAAAATCAAGTTTGTCTTAAAATTGCCATCTTTAATTTAACCGAAATTCTCAACATTAGAATACTTTTTCTAAAAGTTAAACTTCTTCGATTTATTTCGACCCCTTTTTTAATTTCTTTTGTGTAAAATGGTCGATTATTTGGTTTTTTTTAAATTTTAGCCTTTTTACTAGAAATGTTTATATCAAAATGTCGACTTATCATCTAAAAATATTAGCGTTTATCTCAAACGTGTACATTTCTTTCAAAATTGCCATTGCATTTCTCGAAATCAAGATTTCTTTCTTATATAAATGTCAACTATTTTATCTCAAAAAATAAACTTTTCTTAAGCAGGATGGTACTAAGTAAAGAGAGAAGATAAAAAGGCGGGGTCTACATGAATTGAGTATAAACATTATTGGTGAAATGTCGACAAAGTATTTAGATTTGAGCAATTACGAGGTACGTGACAAGACAAAACATCGTTTTATTGCCTGACACTCTCTGGTGCAAAGATTTAGCTGAACAATCCAGCACTGACATGGAATGGAATTCATTAAGAAAGTGGGTCGGGTCGGGTAGGGATTTAACATATACTTCTTCAAACAGGGGCGTAGCGAGGAATTTGCCAAGGAAGGGGCAAAACTGTAGGCAAACTATCTAATCGTAGCGCCATCATGTGTTGGCGCGAAGCGTAAAAGAAAATGTTGGCCGAAAATGCCTCCCAGATCGCTGAAAATGGTAATTCCCAGGCCTTGTTAGTTGCCACTAAGCAATTTTTTTATTTTGAAATAACTAGCGATATCAAAACAAAAATATGCTCAAGGGGGGGGGGCGGTCACCCCCCCCCCACTCTTGACTACACGCCTGCCATAAAATCATTTGAAACAGACGGTATTCAAACTTGTGTGTTTATTGTTTGTTTATGCATCCACTAGCAGATCCTAAGGTGGCGATGTGTACATACCATGCTTTTGGCCCAAATTGTAACCGTTGTCGGGGGGGGGGGGGACTAACACCCTACCCCTATGGGAAATATCAACGATAGCTCGATCTACTTGATAGAGGTTGTGTTGTGTTATTCACTTTCTCGACCCATTCCTTACTACATATCCAATTGACGTCAGTTTTTAGAACTGTCTGTTTCCACTGGGCATGTATAACGTTACGTAAATTTATTTCTATTGGCGCCAAAATGTCTGTTATAAATCTCTAACATCACCCGCGAAAAGCTAGGAAACACCTGTCTATGAATATCGGTGACTCATGCTTTTGAATACCTGTTCACATCTAGTGTCTATCACTAATGACAATGAATGGTTTAGTGCTATACTAGTGGAGTTGTAGATGTAGCATATTCGTGGGAGTTTTGTTTGTTACCATTGACTTGCTCAGTGGTTATTAAGATGGATTATTTAATGGAGAGGAACCGCTGTTAATAGTTAAAACAGTAATTATTGATCAGTGAGATAATTTGACGGTATGGTATAGAGGCATAGGCTAGGATGTGTACAAAGGCCAGGCCAACTTATGTATGCTATAGGCTAGACTAGTAATAACATTAGGCTATGTTAGAAATCTCAAACATCACCCGCGAAAAGCTAGAATTACTTCTTTTAGCAAGATTGAATTGAATAGAACACAATCACACAGCGATTAACATTCTAGGTGAGTTGTTGCCTAACTTTTACTTCGAAAACAATTACTTCATTCTAGCTAACAAAAAGTATCCAGAGACAAACTGTAGAAACTTTGTTATTCCTTCAAAAATCTTAAATCACAGAAAATGGCTAAACTCGATTTTAATCGTACATAACATAGCCTTTTACTGCTATAGGCCTTCATACAAGTCAATCTATACTATTCCACAATGATTATTATATATCATCCAGCTTACTAAATCTTTCAGGTCGGACATTTGAGCCAATTATGTGAGAAACCTGCAGTTTTTTTACCAAGCAGGCTGACTGAAATAATGTTAGCCTATTAAATAACTTATTATTAGTTGAATGACCATACTCCTGTCAATATACCTGACACGTAATGTGAAATATACTTTTATTAAATACTGTATACGGCCTAGAGCTTTGAGTTTGAGCCTCTATAAAACAGGTTTCCAATTTTAGTTTAATAACAATAAACAAAATAAATAGTTATTCTTTCGTCTATGTTTTGCCAGAAGCAACTAGATCGTGGTGTTCCACTCACAGTTGGTTTTGTCTTAATTTTGCCCACTTAGTTATAAAAACCGTACGTCATTTCCAAGCCAAGAGACTTACCGCCACATGAAATTTAAAAAGTAAATTGGTTTTGAAATTGAAAGTGCGCCACTTCTTTTACTAAGTAGCAGACGTTAGCCAGAGCCGTAGCTCTAACGTTAATTTTAAAAGGGCGCCATCCTCTCTGTCAACTTGTCATTAACTGATTTATGTCTCGTGTTTGTTAATCTACATTTGTCCACTAACTGTTCACACCCGCTGAACTCCATAATAACAGAAGATATTACAATGAAGACCCAATCAAACCGATTAAACTGAAAAGAAGTAATAAATAATTAGTATAATTAAATCCTCAAGGATATGAAGAGCTTCCAGATAACAATAGTATTTGTAACAAAATGTAAAAAGCGGATGGTACTATTTAATTGGAAGATACGATAAAATTTAGAAAGTTAAGATAGTTTAGAAAGTTAAGACCAAATTAGGAAGATTCACAAACATCATCAGTTAAGAAAAATGTTACAATTCGAAAAAAATCCACTAGAAGTCATGTTACACTCAAACCGTAGGAATGAATTTGATAACTAAACACAGATGGACATCATCTTTTAAACAAATCATATTAAATTGGATATCATTAAAATCCACGCAAAATAGTAGGATTTGGATCATTAATTAAATAATTGTTATATTAAAATTGTAGTTTTAGCCTCTTCAACCTTTTCCTCTTTAAACTTGAATTTGATCGATATTTGCTTCTCTAAATTGTATTTTAATTATAAGAAACAACATATTTATTCAATATATTTCTTCCAAATCTCCATAAACTTCATAAAAACCTGTACTTGTTGAAGAACTTTCCTTTTGATGATTTCTAATACATAAATCACTAATATTTACATTTAAATTACATTTTCCTTCTGAAAGTTCTAAAGTAAAACAAAACAAAATGTATCACTAATTTTCTTCAAAAGATAAATATGTAGCCTCACATTCTTATTTTATTAAACCTTACTAGCTATAAAACCTTTAGTTAATAATTTAATCGTAAAACAATAAAACGGATCCTTTCATCCTACATTACCACTTTATTTTCCTCTAACTTAATCCATTTAGTTCTGTTTGTATTTGACTTCCCTTAAAGTCAATCCCTTATATCCGTTCCATTAATTTATTCCTTTTTACAAATAAACACGACCTAAATGTATTTCTTTATTTTCCTTTATCTTTATTTCGTTATTTTTATTATTATAATATCATAATAATTATTGTAATCCTAACCAAATTCAATATATTTATCTCTATCTACTCTATTATCATTAACTCTATTCTTTCATTCTAGATTCCTATCTCCTGTGTGGATCTATACTCCTGCTCACCTAGAGTTGATGAGTCTGGTCTGAACCTTATCCTTCAGTCTGGTCTCTCTCTCTCTAACCTGAGTTCTCTCCAGATGCTGTGGTTATATGACATCGACAGGAGACTAACTAATGAAGAGTTGGCGTCCATCTTGTCTTACTCCTCACAGTGTTCAAGCTTGAAGGAGCTGATGTAAGTATTCCGGTGCATATGTTAGAGTCATCATAACAGTTAAACAGGGAATTAATTTAATTAATAAAAGTTATTAATATTAAACTAACAATAGAGAATGTAAAGTCTGTTGTAATTTGATGTAAAACTTGGATTTAATTAGTTTGGTTGAATTAATTTAAATAATTTTGTCATCGTGAAAGGAAATATTTAGGATGTCATGATAAATAAAACAAAATATATGAGGATTAATTAATCGTTATAAACCCAAGAAATTGTGATCAAATACTATATTCTAGCAAAGCTTTCATGTATACCAAACAAGCAACCAATAAAACCGTTTTAGTAACTTAAAAGTTAACAAAAGAGGAATATAAATAATTGAAATTGAGATAATTAATATGTTAAATTGTATTTCTTTTATTACCATAAATAGGTGAAGGGTGTTTGGTCTGTAACAATATTAAACACATAACTACACTATTAATCAATCTGACTTCCAGCATTAACGCTTTTATTTCATTTCACCTTTACCTGTTGTCGTTAAGCTAAATAAAAAGTCCAATGCTCGTAACTCCCTCTTCCCAAGTTCCCATAAAATTTTCCTTTCGTGTACTTTATAACATAAACTACGTTAACTGTGTTTGAACTAAAATTATATGTTTACAGACCTGGAGATCAAGGATTGAGGATCCGATGGAAATTTAACTGTTATTTTTGATACATCACAAAGTTTCTTAGGGATGATTTTTTTTGACAATTAAAAAAAAAAAGTTTTTCTTTCCATGTGTCTATGTATGCTACAATTGACCGTTCATCCGTATTAATCTGATCCACAATATCATTCATATCTTATTTTGAACATATGAGGCACTTTAAATTCTTAATTATATTAGATGGATAACACGCCAGACTCCTAAGAATCGTTACCGTGATTCTTTCATTACTTCACAGGTTTGGTGACCCTTATTATGGAGGAGGATATATTCTACCAGAGACTATTCCGGTCACATCGATCCCGTCATCATTGAAATCAAGAAATATCAAAGGTAAAATAAATGATGTTAGTACATTAAAAGCATGGTCGTATAATATTAAGTAGTACATGTACTCTGTAAAAGTAGGTTGTTACAAATAAAACATATGTACACTATATGGAGCATAGCATATCTGCAATATGCTCTATTCTAAATTATTCAAATTACTATAGTCCTACATTTCCGAATAATGCATTAGGAGCAAGCTATCATAAAACAAATCACAAAGTAGCTATGCAATCAGGACTTAAAATTATTCCGTATGTGTTGTGTAAGAGTTAATGACAGACTAATATTCCAGATACTGTATTAGAAAATGTATACATAACACGTGTAGAAGCATTAAACCAGTTATTTAAGAAACAACTTCTAAATATAATAAGGATATTCCACTCGTATAAATCGCTTTTTAATAACGTAACATGCTAGTGATGTTTAAGGCATCCATGGTTGTGTTTTATTTATTACCAGCGAAATAGGATCAAGTTATTAGTGCAATGATTTGTATATGAATGCTTAAATCAAAGTTACAATAATAGTTGGTAGTCTTACCGTGGCTATGCAACAACAGATTGAGTAAGTGCTGATCTGCTAATTAAGCTATACATATCCCATGTTTTTCTAACTTTCAAACCAGCATTTAGTGGATCCTGTCTTGTGTCACCAATATCTTAACAGACAAACACATAATAAACGTCGCAGGAATAACTCGAGCTGACATGCGCACAACAAGCTTCACCACAAAGTCAAATATATCCATACTGTAGTATTGTTAAGGACACACCCACATCAACTATCAAAATGGTTGGTAATACATGCTGTTGTAGATTACTTCATGGCACTTTGGGGGAAATCTTACATCTGACCCGAACAATTTAGTAGGGAAACAGAGCAGCGAAGATGTTCTCTTAACTTTATTTAATGGTTAACGGTCATTTGAGATCAGCAGAGGTTAAAGTCTGCACACGTTGTTAAACACAAGTTCTCAGAAACAATTGGTTGTATGTTAAACTTTCAAATACATAATTTAACTTAAAGGAATAACGAAGGCAGGAATCAAAGACAACTTATATTATTTAGTAACCTCAAAACTATATAATATTCGATTTTAAGTTAAACGCATTCTGTTGGACTGAATACGCTCGCTTTGAAAATTAAGCTATTCACACAAAACTCCAATTTTCTTCTTTTTTAATTTATTTTACACAGTGTTTAATTTTGGCATTCGTGATGTGTGATGACGTCATTGATGTCGGAAGTTCTCTGATCAGTTCATCGCCTCTGGAATCATTATTCTTGATCTGAGCATCGAATACTCGACTATCATGATTTGATTTCTCAATTTAGTCCAAGATTTGTTTCTGTTTGACTGGGAGCATATGGTTTCATGTAGGCAAAGTGTATAATTGATCAGATATATTAATGAGATGATACAAATTCTAACCTGATTGGTTATAAAACTCAAAGGATAATGGTTGTAAACTGATCAGGTATACAACCAAGTTGATAATAATAGCAAACTGATCGGTAATCTTACTGAGATATAAGGTTGTAAACTGACCAGCTATATGAACAAAATGATAATGATAGCAAACTAATAATATAAAAATTAAGGAATCAACTAGATTGATTACTCAGCTGATATAAAGTTATCATTGAGGGCCAACATAAATCCGATGAATATAATGATTATGATTTCATTTCATTTCATTTCAAACAATAAAGATTAAGTATGCACTTATCATTAACATATTTCTCTTTTATGTTTTTTATCAGTTTGGAATGTTATCGAATATGGCAAGTATCGTCGTCTAAATCTACAAACCGGCCAATGGCAGGTAAAGATTTTTCACATTTCCTTCAGTTATTGCTCATAATGCCAGTATGGTCAATTTATTAGAGTTATGCTGCCCTCTGTTTTCAATTCCCAGTAAGTGTTTATAAATCAATATAGTGATACATTATCAGAGAAGTTTACGTGATTGCTGGCAGTATTATAAATAAATCAATATAGTGATACATTATCCGAGAAGTTTACGTGATTGCTGGCAGTATTAGTAAATCAATATACTGATACAGTATCGGTGAAGTGTACGTGATTACTGGCAGTATTAGAAATAAATCAATGTAGTGATACATGATCGGTGAAAATTACGTGATTGCTGGCAGTATTAGACGTTAATCAATATATTGATACATTATCGGTGAAGTTTACATGATTGCTGGCAGTATTAGTAAATCAATATAGTGAAACAGCATCGGTGAAGTGAACGTGATTGCTGGCAGTATTAGAAATAAATCAATGTAGTGATACATGATCGGTGAAAATTACGTGATTGCTGGCAGTATTAGACGTAAATCAATATAGTGATACATTATCAATGAAGTTTACGTGATAACTTGCATTTTGAGAAATAATTCAATATAGTGATGCATTATCGGTGAAGTTTACGAGATTGCTGGCAGTATTAGAAATAAATCAATATAGTGATACATGATCGGTGAAGTTTACGTGATAACTGGCAGTATTAGACGTAAATCAATATAGTGATACATTATCGGTGAAGTTTACG
>KN884378.1:55542-74185 GCA_000934455.1 Apostichopus parvimensis
TCAATATAGTGATACATTATCGGTGAAGTTTACGTGATTGCTGGCAGTGTTAGAAATAAATCAATAAAGTGATAAATTATCAGTGAAGTTTACGTGATTGCTGGCAGTATTAGAAATACATCAATATAGTGATATACATTATCGATATAGTATACGTGATTGCTCGCAGTATTAAAGGTTTATCAATATAGTGATACATTATCGGTGAAGTTTACGTGATTACTGGCAGTATTAGAAATAAATCAATATAGTGATATACATTATCGATGAAGTGTACGTGATTGCTGGTAGTATTAAACGTTAATCAATATAGTGATACATTATCGGTGAAGTTTACGTGATTACTGGCAGTATTCGATAGTGATACATTATCGGTGAAGTTAATTTTATTGCTGGCAGTATTAGACGTAAATCAATATAGTGATACATCATCGGTGAAGTTTACGTGATTACTTGCAGTATGCAAAATAAATCAATATAGTGATACATTATCGGTGAAGTTTACGTGATTGCTGGTAGTAGTAGAAATAAATCAATATAGTGATACATTTTCGGTGAAGTTTACATGATTGTTGGCAGTATTAGTTAATCAACATAGTGATACATTATCGGTGAAGTTTACGTGATTGCTGGCAGTATTCGATAGTGATACATTATCGGTGAAGTTTATTTAATTGCTGGCAGTATTAGCACTTAATCAATATAGTGATACATTATCGGTGAAGTTTACGTGATTGCTGAGAGTATTATACGTAAATCAATGTAGGGATACATTATCGGTGAAGTTTACGTGATAACTGGCAGTATTAGAAGTCAATGAATATAGTGATACAGTACTGGTGAAGTTAACGTGATTGCTGGCAGTATTTTAAGTAAAACTAGATAGTGATACATTATCGGTGTAGTTTACGTGATTACTGGCAGTATTAGAATAAAATAATATCATGATACATTATTGATGAAGTTTAAGTAATTACTTGCAGTATTCGATAGTGATACATTATCGATGAAGTTTATTTAATTGCTGGCAGTATTGTAAGTAAATCAATATAGTGATACATTATCGGTGAAGTTTACGTTATTGCTGGCAGTATTAGACGTAAATCAATATAGTGATACATTATCGGTGAAGTTTACGTGATTACTTGCAGTATGCAAAATAAATCAATATAGTGATACATGATCGGTGAAGTTTACGTGATTGCTGGCAGTATTCGATATAAGTCAATATTGTGATACATTATCGATGAAGTTTACGTGATAACTGGCAGTATTAGTAAATCAATATAGTGATACATTATCAGTGAAGTTTTCATAACATAGGCATATATGCATATATAGCGTCACCTTCTTATCTGTGTAAGAATGTGGCTGAAGTTGTTTATACACTTTTCGCCTGCTGAGGCTAATTACAAGCGGTCAGATTCATAGTTCCTACTATAATATTGCTATACCGTTGTACAAATAACATGTACACTTAGAGCTTTCGTAAGAAACATCTAACTGGAATCTAGTACAAAAGCCGTATATAATGTTCATTACTCTTTATGAGTTAAAACTCATAAACAGTATAGTGGTTACTTGAGCCACGTGACCAGTGTCTTTCGTTCAGTTATCTCAAGTTACTGGTATTCAATCAAATTATAGTTACATACATCGACACCATTATGATATATTTGTGGTGAGTATAATGCTTTACTCGAAGAATCAACTTTTGCATAGGTTTCATGTACGAAACTGTGGTTCTTTAAGAAACTACTGTTCCTTCGGGAGTCTATTCACAAATACACTGTTCACCGGGAATTTACCTAACCGGCACCGTACTATATCATATGTAGTACTCGCATTGTACTGTCGTCGCAGTTACACTGCTCAGTGCTTGATTTCTGGTTGATATACCTTCTGCTCCGTGCAAGAATCGAGACCAAAATAACGTAAATTTCAATATTTCCGATCTTGTCCCATATTATGTTGTCAGTATATTTTGTAGGGTCTAGGTAGTAGGTCATAACCAGTCAGTTATATTTTAGTAAACGAAGGCTATAATGATCCCGTTAAAACTTCAGGTCTAGGCTAGGCCAGTCCATAAACTGGAATGTGTGCTACGGAACGTTGCACAAACCTTCATAGGTGTGAAAGTCCAGAGACCGTACTGTAACACACACGCCTTGTTTGTTGACTAGGCTAGGCTAACCTCAGTCCTACTAGTACTAGCCCATACTATGGCCCCAGAAATTGTTGTTTATCATTAAACTGCCTAGCCGCACTAGTCACTGACTATGCATGCCATGACTGTCTGTTACGGTTTCGAAACCTCCACAACGCTTTCGAGACGTTTCGGCCAACTGTCATTTCACCCAACTTATAAAATTTCGCCCAACCTGTCTAGACGTTTTGCCCAACCGCTTGGATGTTTTGCCTAACCCGCTTGGATGTTTCGCCCAACCCGCCTGTATGTTTCGACCGACCAGAAATGTTAATTAATCTTATTAAGCCTAGAACTAGGTTCAACTTAGTTTTAACCACCATTCTTTTGGTGAGTTTTGGAAAATCAATTCGGGGCTTCATTAATAATTAAGTCGGGAAGGCAGGATCCTTTAGTAATGAGAGTGCTTGGAAATGTATTTTGGGTGGTTTCTTAAATAAAATAAATAACGTTGGCCGTGTTAAAAAAATACTAATAATTATTCCGGGGTTGGAAATTGAATCTGTAACGTATATTAATTATTATATTCCCATTTGTTGTCGATGATGAAAGACAACAAATTTTGATAAAACTTGACATACACAATAAGGCAATGGAGTCGACAACTAGAATTAGGCCTGGCCGCCAGTGTGACGTTATGGGAGTTCACCATTATAGACTTATGATGCATTGTGGGAAAATGTCAAAGGTCAGCTGTAACATATAGTGATCGCCCATAGTAACATATTGTTACAATTCTGCCTCTGGCGACATTTTCTTCCACAAGTTTCACAAGTATACGTACTATTAATTGACATTAAAAGAACCAAAGTTGTTGGTTATCACCTTTGTCTCCTTTACCCAAACTGCCTTACAAGGATAACTACAGCTGCTTTCGATTGGTCGTACCCATTTTTTTTATTCCATTCAATTAGAGGAATCTGTTTGCCGAGGTAATTTGGAATAGTAATATTAAGAACAGGACATCAGAAATCGAAAATGTCAAATTTGCGACATTTCTTTTGAAGAAACAAGAATTTGTTAGTTAATCCATTACGAAACTGCAGTATAATACAATTTCGATATCACATAGTATCAAAGACTATATATAAGAAAAAAATAACATAATAAAAAATCAAATCAAAGTCTGTCAAGAAAACAAAACTGCTTAAACAATTAAATTGCTCATAAACACGCATAGAGGGTTTATTACGTCATTAAACATCATTATTGTGCTTCATATACAGCCTGAATATTTGGTCAATATATTTATGTTTCATAATTATACAGAACATTAATAAACATATGATATCGCAGCCATCACTCATAGAAGCGTTTAGATACATTTAGGGTGAAATAAATAAATGAATAAATAAATAAATAAAACATTTGCATATACCTTCAAATTTTTTGAAAAATAAAAAAAAAACATTTTTTCTAAGTATATACGTACCTGTTACTATGGTGAATAAATGTACCAATACATTCAAAAAAAAAAAACATTATTACAATACTCAACTTCATAATCGATTTCTACAACTACGTCACGTTGTACCCATATCGTGTTTGTTACGGAACAATCAAATATGAACGCGGAGCGTTGTTTGGTACAGCTGACCCAGCTTTGACCTTTGTCACATTGCACTGTATGGTTCTAAAGGGTGAACTCGCTTATTCACAGATATAGCTTAGGCCTATCCTAATCATGCATGATTTTATTGCACACGCACCATGGACAATTTTCAAGGTTAATATTTGCAGTTTTTGATAAAGCCTAGGCATGAATTCATTCCAACTTTCAAGGTTAGAATTTGCAGTTTTACGATACAGGCCTAGCCTAGAGTAGGGGGCTATACACTAGGCCTACTTTCTTTTAAACTTTCAAAATGGGAGAAATACATTGGTATACAACATTAAGTGCGCACATGACTATGATACCACCATGCTAAGTTAGCCTATATAATTAATAGCCTACACTTTTATTTACAGTACTGTGTTAGTGTGTGCTATAGCCTAGCTCGGCAGCAGTCACCATCGACATAGGCTTACTTTGCATATAGGTAGTCATGTACAGTAGTGCCAAACATGTTCTTTCACAATTAGCCTAGCTAAATTTGGGCATAGCCTATGTTGTATTGTGTCAAACCCTAATAGTAATAGAAATATTTGTTAACACGAACATCATCCTTTATTTATATATTTTTAAATTGTATAATATTGAAAGCACACTAAAAAATAGCTCAATATGTTGTTGCCGTTGTACGTCATAAGTCAGTCGTAGCTAGCCTAAATAGGCTACACTTAAAGTCCAGTCGTAACTACATTTCAGTCGTTACTACCCTAAAGTGAACAAAAGCACTAGTGAGTCTTGAAAATGAGGCTGCATGATTTCACCATCTCTCTGGTTTGACTGTCGCACATATTAGAGAGCCAAGTTATACTCCACAAGCCAATCAAGCTGCTTCCACATCAGTAGTCTCTTGGCATTATAACTGTACTGCCTTCCATGCCTTTTAGTTGGCTAGTGGTTGGTCATCTGCCCACAATTATCAGTAAATATTGACCACAGTCAACTGGATTCAAACCAAGTTGACCTTGAAAGCTGAAGATCGAGGCCTGTTGTAGCAACCATATGAACTTTACTTCCAAGGTTCCTAATTACGTGATAACTGACAGTATTAGAAGTCAATGAATATAGTGATACAGTATTGGTGTGAATATTTGTAACCCAGGTCAAGCCCAAAAAAGAATGATTCAGAAAGATTCAAAGGACTCAAACATTTATGGTATGCTTTTGCTGTCTCCTTGTTTATTAAAAAACTCAAGCAAGGATACTTAATTAGTTGTTCTGTAATAACAGAGCAACTAGGAAAAGTAAAAGGTCTTATACAATTAAACTTAAAACTTAGCCTTTGTTAAATACGCACCTCAATTAAATACGCCCCATAAGTAAATACGCCCATTGATTAAAAACGCCCCTTATTTAAATACGCCCCTTAATTGAAAACGCCCCATAATTAAACCCCAAATAGACACGCCCCGTTTGTATGACGGTGTCGCTGACTTGCCGAGCATCAAAGTAAACCGGATAGGTGTTGTAATTCTCTCCTGACCAGTTCCCGACCTTGAACACCTAAGAGCTACCAGCAAGGCGTCAAACCATCTATAAAGGTAGTAACAACCCATTAATTACTATTAAGTATCATAGTCGCTATTGTCCAACCAAAACTACGTAACTTTTATCAGCACAACTAATTTAAAAAAAACAAATAACAAGTAAATATAACACAATTAATATATAACACGAAACCTCTCCTGGCAAAACTGCAAACGTATCCCAAGTATGGCATTCCCATACGAAAGCAAACGAAGTAATTGCAATACATACTAAATACCACATGGTACACAATGCCTATACAAAACATATGACTACATGTTTCACCCACAGACCCCCACTTCTTTAACTACGGTTTAACTGTTATAACTGTCGAAATCGTATACAACTTTAAAATGACGTCACTGAATAAACACATACTAGAACATAACCTGTACTGACTCAGCAACACAGTATACCTATACCCGCCCTTAACGGGCCCCCTTTCAAATGTAGCTAAGTACGTAAAGCTACACGATGACACATAAACCATGATCCTAGTACTACTACCGCCTGCATAACTACGTTGTAAACCCCAAGGTATAATCTCTAGTCCTCCACACTCCCGTAATTATGTTACTAGCAGAGCTACACTACTGCTCCTTAACAGAATATACGCCAAATTACACTCTACGTAAATGCCCGTACATGCACGACGATGTCTTTATACAGACGCAGTGCAACTTTCCTACCCATGCTCTACGTTAATATACTACAACATCCTAACACAATACGTGACGTGTACAGTATGTAGGCTAGACACGGCACACGTCTGGGCTGTGTGGGTTCGCCATATTGGAAATTACCAAAACTCTCACTCTAAATGAATTATAAATGAAACTTACCTATAAAGGCCACTCTGAGTATCTTTAACATATAACCACCGAATTGGTGGCACTCCATTCTAAAATAAAAACGATACTTTAGAAGAAAACTAAACAATAGTTCCTCCTCTTAGTCTTACAACGGAGGTCTGCTTTGACCAAAGAAGCAGAGGGACCACCCACGAAAACGTGGGAGCCCTATTAGGACAAGATTTTAGTAACACCCTCAAGGGACGCCATAGGGCTCTCGATCTGGATAATGCACATAACTATCTAACCCAGGTCACCTGGTTACATAAATATAAACTATTTGTAAACAGGCGAACCAAAGACTGAGAAATATAAAAATATGTACATCAATATTAACGTAAAGATAAGAAAGTAAAAGGTTAATAAATACTTGAAAACTTATATTTCTAAAAATAATCTTTAAAAGGATTCAAGTCATTCTCTTTGAATGAATTTTACAGCAAAGCAAAGAAAACAATATCTGAAGGGCTTTATTTCATTTTTCTGCAAGATGGGTGTTCCATACGAATCGTTCATGTCTTCTAAATACAATTGGAATTGTCCAATCAAAAAATATTTAACGGAAGGGCTGTAAATGTTGCAGATATAATTTTGAAAAGTTTTTTATCTGATTTTATCTGTTTGATACACGTTAGTGATGGTCGAATTATCCCTCGAGATCAAAATGTGTTAGCAATGTTATAACTGAAACATCTCCTTTGATTTTGAATCAGAAGCTAGAAATGTCAATTGTGGTGATCTCCATTTGTATTAATTCTTTCTTATAAAATAAATGTGTTCCTTAATAGGTTTAAGGGAATTTGAAGGATAACTTGCTTACATTATTATGTTTCCATATTAGTGTATAAGTGACTGACATAAGTGTGTGGGTCCAAGCAAACTTAGATATAACGAAAGGGCGGATCTGTTTTTTAAATTTCAAACCATGAAATTTGTTTATTCTTCTGCTGTTCTTCAGCGTGGTAACGAATTTGTTATATTTATACATATGGAAGAAAGAAGTATTCTTTTCCTTACTGACATTTCAAGGGTTCCGATTTTTTTTTGAGGGGTGGAGGGAGAGGGAATATTTTATTCTTTTAAAATGGGAATAAATTAGAAAATAGAAAAATAACTATGTAGTAGTATGTGT
The DNA here is from genome assembly GCA_000934455.1 of Apostichopus parvimensis. NCBI lineage: Eukaryota > Metazoa > Echinodermata > Holothuroidea > Aspidochirotida > Stichopodidae > Apostichopus > Apostichopus parvimensis. The sequence goes on from KN884378.1 coordinate 62,868, forward strand.
AGCTCTACTAACTCACTTTGTTGTTCTGTTGTCCGAGTTACCATGGTAACCAACACTTATGCAATCACTTGACAAAAGCTTACATTGCAGTGCTTTGTATTTTGAAGTAATTTCCATCAGTTTGATGCACTTTTAACATGTTAGGAAAATTGATCATGATAATGACGTATAAAGTTAGTGCTTAACTTAAACCTTAAGGGTTACATTTTAGGTTTTCACTGAACTGTCAAGAAACATTTCGGTACCACTCTCTGTACTTGCAGCACTATGGAGAGAGGGCAGCGTTATGTTAAATATTCCAAAAAGGCAAAATACTGAAGCTGCCTGAAATGAAAAAAAAAGGTTTCAAAATATTCGTGTTACTTCCCGTTTGTTCTGAATAGGCACCAATATACATACAGTAGAGGGTATCAAAGTATTCAGGGCCCGGGGTGGGGTGTGGAGGGCTTTTTCTAACTGCTGTACAGTCGGTAACTGGTAATGAGTTTTATTGTTTGTAATTTATCATATGCTAATTGTAATCTATATTATACATATATATATCTGTCAATCATCATACATGCCTTATTGTTATTATTGCGGATGTGGTGGAGTGTTGAGGGCGTCAAAAATACAGGAACAAAGACCAAATCATAAATGTTTGTATTCATGTTACCAAAAACGTAGAAACAAGCCCAAAACAACAGGAAAAAAAATTGCAGAAATATATATCCTTTTCTACTGAAATTATATGCATGAGATCAAAGTTTGTATCGGTATTATAATTGGCAACCGAGCATAGCATTTTAACATTTAGTACAACACTAACGTACATGACTTTGAGACAACATAATTGGCATAACCAATTATTTCTTGTGAAAATAAACCAAGCTGTTAGTCTTTTAGGAAGGAATAATACAAATCAATTACATTAACAAATATCCTATAATCAAGATGTCATCACTTTAAGAGATGTACTGAGCATATTACGCTCACCATCTCGATACGCGATACACGAAGCAATATAACTTTACTATATACATATATTACATGTAACGGCCACGCCCCAACTTGCATGTCGGGTTATATATTGACTATACAGCTGGGGTCGCAACCGACACATGCCTAGGGTAATTAAAACAAACAAACAAACGATACAACTGCAAAATACATCTGTTCAAGTTTGCCAAGTAATACGCAAACTGTATAACAGAAATGACATCATACATGTCAGCGAGTAAAATAATATAGAAAGAGAATCAGCTGACCATATTATAGCTAACCTATTAATACGCTTTCTACAAGAACCACTTAAAGGCACTCTCTCAGCTAGGAAATTGCTAATCTTGTCTCAACGTATTCCCCGATTTAAAAATAAAAACAATGCTGCCCTCTTCTCACAGCGGTAACATATTCATTTCTTTAACGTGGCATTCTCATCCTATATGTATCCTGTATCCTATATGTATAACAGTATCCTTCACTAATTCAACAAAGGAGCCTGTAGAGCTAGTGTAGCTTCTTTCTGAGAAGGCTTTTGAGTTTTGACTTCCATTAGGAAAACTTACTTATATCACTTTACACTACAGTTACCAAGAAAAGAGGTAGGCGCTACCGTTTTTTTAAGTTACTACCAAGTTGGGAGTATTAGGCATTACTCTAATTTGGGATAGAAAGAGTTTAAATTTATGCGTACATTTTTTCTTTGCAAGTGAAGAATCATCCACAGCTAAAGTGGCTATGCGGATTGACAAGCAAGTGAAGTAAAGTAAATACCATAGCCTATGCATATTAGACTTACAAAAGTAAAAACAACCCAATGCCTTAGTAACTTAATTCATCTTGGAGTTGCTCAGCAGATTCGATATTATTTCACCACTTAAGAACCCATGCTCAGACAAAAAAAAAAATGAAATGGCTACACAAATTAGTAGTCTATAACTGAGAATGACCATGCATGCAAATATGCAATTTTCAAGTTGTCAGACTAATTTATTTGTTACAAGGAACTCTATAATTGTGCTGGTAAACTAGAGTAGGAAATGAAAACAATTACTTTATTGAGTATAGGCCCCTGTCCCTCACGTACCTCACTGCATACTAGACTTACAGTTACAAAATAAATATGCCCAGATCAAAAAATGCTCTTGACAGGAATAACCACCAAATTGAGGTAGGCCCTGCATGGCGCATCATTTTATAAATCTGGGCCTGGAGCTAGGCTACAGTAGTCCTACTTTTGCTATTGCTCCGCTCATGAGAAGTTGCATTTCTTTTGAGTTTTATTTTCTTGTGGGGAGATCTCCCTACCAATTCCATGTCCATATTACACTGATGTAGGCTAAGGCCTATTCATATTTGCAAAGCTACCGAATCATAAACCAAACACATATGATACCGCAGACTTCCATACTGATAATGCTTACTCGGCGAATATAAGTAGAAAAGCATAAATAACACTTCAAGAAATGTTCGACCTAGGCTAGGCTCCAGTTAGTACAGCAGCCTGCACTGCAGTAGCACGGACACTGCGAAGTTCGGACACCTAAGCCTTAAAACACCCCAAAACTATATCTCATGGTATAAATCACCTGAAATTATACTTGATTCAATATGGTTGGGTCATTTTGGAGAGAAAATAACTGTAGCTTCGTAGTTTTTCGTGCAATTGGCTCTTGCTGTAGGTTGTCATGGTGAAATCGTGTATTTCTTAGGGGTGTCCGAACTTCGCAGTGTTCCAAACTTCGCAATACTGACTATACTACTACTACTGTACTAGCCTATGCCTCTCGGTGTATTAGTTGCCTTAAGTTTGTCGGCCTAGCTACTCCTAAGTAGGCCTAGCTAGCATGATCTATTGAACAATATAACAAGGAAGCCTACAGTAGACCAAACACTTTGGCCGGAAAACAGTATACTGTAGCCTAAATAGTAAATATATAACGTTAGTCGTTAGCATAATTTTCTGCCTATATTCTCGTATGATCTGCCATGCCAGTAAATGCTCCGTGAAGGTAGCATTGGTCATTTTGTCGATCCCAGATTTCTGTTCCAGTATATCGTTTTGGAGACCTAGTCCACGTAGCACCAGCTCAAGTACACTTTTCATGCCTGCAATTCTCTGTCCCTTTATCGCTCACTGCTTTTGGCATCGGGACCCACAATAAAGCAACCTGTGCCTTCCACCTAAACAGCGCGGCGACGCGACCGCAATATACACGTTACGTGTGTTATGCTACCACTGCATTAACTGTGCTATACATTACGTATATTTACATACAGGATTTACACTGTACAGTGGCAGTATATTACAAATACCGTATCACGTGACCAAGTCAGAAAGTGGAGTAACGGTGTACCAGCGAAACCTATGAAATTGGCCCGCCCTCTAAACATTTCCTAGCTGAGAGTATGCCTTTAACATAACTCCATCATATAGCATAAGAAACACACTGATGTAGTTGAGTCCAACTTATTCTGATTCTGAGCCGAGTCCGAGACCACTCGGTTCGATTATGGTACTCTCGAGTCCGAACAGAGTTCTATATAGTATATGAGCAAACCAAGTCCGAGCCCAGTCAGTATGTAGAGACACAGCAATGCAGAGCTCACATAGTGTCTGCCTACTGGTCTGATAATTATACAGAGCGCATTGCTTACTAAAACAAACTGATAATTCCCAAATTATCTAACCGTCACCCCTTCCTGGTCTAATATTTCCCTATATACCTAACGTGGTACATAGAGTAACTTTTAAAAAGCCTTCTATGAAATAACATACGTTTACCACTTTACAATGCGTTTTCTTGTTGATATATGTAGAAAGTTATGTGTAAAATAGTTTATGTTGTATATAATGTATAGTATTTGAACACATTTCAATGTAACTCAATGTATTAGGAAAATAACATACATATTTTTATTGAATAAATAATTGCAATGTGTACTGTGTTAATACTACAATGTTTCAATTGACTAAATGATCAAAGCAAGGACAGAAATATTCATTCATGAAATAATTTTCTACAAACTTCAAATAGAAAGGGGCACGTGTCACGGCAAATTTAGAAGAAATAAAGTATTGAGGGGTTAATGAATTCATTATATTTCATGGAATTTGTCAACGATAATATATCTATACTAATTTATTTAAATTATCGTTATCTTTCGTTGTTACTCCTCTTTGGAATGTTATCTTTCAACTGCTTCTCCCAAGCCATTACAACAACAATCAAGGCAACATGTCATCGTTTGTGTATTATATCGATCCAGCAACGAGGATTGTATAAATAGTTATATCTTTGAATAATACCCTCTAATCCCTACTCGTTATCTTCTCGTCCATAGTATTCAGCGAGAAGTTCATCATTATTACGTCACTCAGTGTTTGATGACGTCACCCAATGTTCATGACGGGGTTTAAACTAACTATGTCTTCCCTATAAAGCTGATGTTTGTATTCATGTTATTAAGTCCGTGCATCTTACATTGACGAGTCTGTCTTCTATATTGACTCTAGTGTGTTCAATGCAGATGTGCGTTTACCTGCCAGGAATTGTTTACTGCGATATTTGTTAAGATCATTTTTACTTATATATTTGTTGCTTCGCCTTCAAGTTATTATATTTTCCTGCAATTCAATTTAAAAGTCTTCCTTTCAGGTCTGTGACGAAGATGGCAATCTACCAGGAGAAGAGGTAAGAGAGACATAGATTCATGTTCTTGTTAATTAGTAACGGTAATTTGTTAACAGGCAAGAGGGTGTTAATTACCGTGGAACAAAGAAATAAGCTAAAATAATAGTATACTTTGTTTCTCATAAGGGAGGAAAGATTTATAATTGACGTGTATCGAACAGGGATATTAGATAGGCCAGTCACAAGTTTATAACTCGTAGTGATAATAGCACCGTTCTCAATGTCAAGTTTAGATGCAGGCTAAATCATCTTCCTTCCGCACACACAGTCAAAAATATTTCTCGACACACAGAGGGCTAACTGTAGAAGTCTATACTCAAATTGCCCATAATCTCTACTCCGGTATTCTTTGTTATAACAAATAATTGGATCATCCTCTGTGGTCGGGAAGGGGTTGATGATGGTTTAGGAGGAGCCAAACTTTTCGCAGAAATTCGGTAAACGATACAATAAAATTTGCATATTAGCACCATCACATGCCCGTCAAACAGAAACACATTCATTATTGAAATTGAAGCGATAAACTGGTCCTCCTGTTGGTAACGTGAGTAAGAGTGAGTCTAGCAACAAGATGATTTACTGGGTTGTGAGGGTATCCATTGGGTTATATCATCATTATTATTCATTGTGATGCGAGAGGGTCCACTGTGGCATAAAATTACACACTCGGAGTACAAACCATTTACTGCGGAATGTAAGCATACCAAGCTGTTGTTATACCAAATATAAGGAAAATAGAAACAATGTAAAAAGTAAATGTTTTAGTAGCTGAGGGATCACGTGCTTAGTTGAAATGAGGGTCCCTTTAGACTAAACTGACATGATAGCAACGGCAAGATGAACCTACGTGGATGTGAGGTGACTCCTCAACATTGCCAACAAAAGTCAAAAGAATAAAACTCAATAATTGGGCCATATGCTTAAATCAATTCTGACGTGTCAGTCCAGAGCGGCGAAAAATACAAGTAATTTAGAGAAGATTGTTGTCCAAAAATGGATTGATTTTCAGCACAACATGATACTGTTAGTATTTAACCATGTAATCGGTTGACGCTTTATCGATAAGGTAGCAATTTCTTTAAATATTTTACCCAACCAATATAATACTAGTTTAATTGAAATAAAAGGCATCATTCTAGTTTATTTTCAATACATGCAATTTGAAATATGTAATGTAAACTTTAATATTAAGCATGTTGCCTCAAAACATTTACAAACATATGGCGCATGTAACACCAACTCAGAAGGTTATTTTTTCTTTCTTTTTATTTAAATTTGTGTCATTACATGTAATGACAACTGACTAGTCCAGCTAACAAACAATGTTCTTATGAATGAATAGTATTGACTTATGTCTTCTATTTTCCAGAATTAACACAAGAGCTGTTTTCAAGGCATGTTATATTTAAATGACTGATGTCCTTTTAATGTTTAGTTAGCTCACACGTATAGCTAGGATTGTTTGGACGTAGTGGTGATAACGAATACTGGGTTTGTATAGTCAACATACAGAAGTCAGGTGACTACACGTGATGTATCTTCACATGTCAATCATCACCGAAATCGGGATTTGGAATATGTTAATGAGCTAAATCGATGATATGTCGATTTTAAATAGGTATGTGTCAATTTGAGTTGCTTGAAACTGGTATAAGTCCAAGGAAATTGACTTCTACCGATTTAATTCGACATATCATCGATTTAAACTGGTAGATGTCGATTTAAATTGACAAATACCGATTTGTTTTACTTATCATCTATTTAAATTGGTATATGTCGATTTAAATCGATGATATGTCGATTTAAACTGGTATATGTCGATTTAAATCGATGATATGTAGCATTAAACTGGTAAATGTCGATTTAAATCGGTAGAAGTCAATTTAAGCTGCTAGAAACTGGGATAAGTCGAAGGAAATTGGTATATGTCGATTTAAATCGGTATAAGTCGATTCCCCACGATTTGAGACTGATGGCCCGCCATACTGACCAGGGTCTTAAAGCGTCCTCTTACACCGTGAGATCACACGCAGTGCAGCACTTTCTGCACCACTGAACATCAGTCTAAGTCTTACCCCTGTCGTACCCCCCCCCTCCATCTATAACCGTGGTCAATGAACAGAGTTATCTAGGTATTGAGTGTTAAAAGAGGACGGAACATTAAACTGCATGCAGGTACCAATGTGATAGTACATTGGGTGGCATTGATTCAGGCAACGTGAAATCAAGGGGAAATTTCCTGGATAGGGTCATTTGATGGTTACCAGCAGGGAAGAGAATGGGGTGTGGAGATAAGTTAACTGATTCTTGTACAGTAATCCTGTTTTACACAGAAATCACTTTTATACATTGGGAGATGACTGATTAGATCATTGTGCTGTCTATACCAACAGATACAATAGATATGAATCAATCTTGTTCAGTTTTGCTATTTTTGATACATATTTTCAGTTTCAAGTATGCAATTAATCATTAACAAAAATCCAACCTCCACAGATTACTCTCTCCAATTCCATGGTATTAGTGACCAAGGTTTCATGGTATATGAAAAAGTCAGACACTGCACATGCTACTATGGACTTCATTAATGAACTCAATCAGTTTTATTGTAGATTTGATGAGATCGATTTTAATGAAGAACAGCTTTCTCTTCGTGCAATACTATTTGATAAGTGCAATGATTTTAACAGGGTTATTTTATCAGTTGACGAGGCCCATACGCTTTTTTTTCTCGGGTAAATGTACATAAAGCTAGCGGACCAGAATGTATTAGTAATAAAGTAATTAAGTTATGCTCTGCCCAGTTAGCCCCCATCTTCACTGAAATATTTCAAGATACAATTGATACTGGTGAGATCCCTGTTATTTGGAAAACATCCGCAATCACCCCAGTTCCAACGTAGTCACTACTTTAAATGATTATCGTCCAGTGGCACTTACTTCTACCGTAATGAAATGTCTCGAAAAACTTATCCTGAGGACTTTGTTAAATGAGAGTGGCTTTACCATAGATCCCATGCAATTTGCATATAGAGCTAATAGAAGTGTTGATGACGCAGTCCTATTGTTTTTGCATAACATTTTTCAACACTTGGAAACTCCAAATTCTTTGGTTAGGGCTACATTTGTTGACTTTTCGAGTGCCTTCAACTCCATTCAGCCGCACTTATTAATTAATCAACTGTTAGCTATGGGTGTAAACTGCAGGTTACTGTTGTGGATCTTAAACTATTTAAGAGACAGACCACAGTTTGTTAAATTAAATGGCATTTGCTCTAATGTTCGATCCGTTAGTACTGGTGCCCCTCAGGGATGCTGTCTATCTCCTGTCCTTTTCTGCTTATACACTAACGATTGCAGAAGTAAACACGGTGTCTTTTCTATTATTAAATATGCTGATGATACCGTGATAACCGGTTACCTGCACAGCGATGTTGTTGCTCCGTATGAGAAGGAAATCGAAGATTTTGTTACTTGGTGCAACCAAAACTACCTAAAATTGAATGAAAAAAAAAACTAAGGAGATAATATTTGACTTCAGAAAAGAGCCATGTGACCATGCTCAAATCAGGGTTAATGATGAGATTGTCGAAAAGGTGCACCACTATAAATATCTAGGTAATATCATTGACTGTAAACTTAACTTCAAAGACCAGGTTGATACAATTAGATAAAAAGCTTGCCAACGATTGTACTTTTTACGTAAACTGAAATATTTTAATGTCGCCAACACTATTCTTGTATTTTTTACCAGTCAGTGATACAAAGCGTGCTGACTTTTTCGGGCTGCTTACAAAGGATTCCTCGTTTACATTAGAGAAGGTTGTAAGGGCTGCCAGCCGTACTATTGGTAGGGATATTTGTTTGAAAACTGTCTATGAACTCTACATTGATATGGTGCACCAGAAAACCCATGGAATATTAAAAGACCATACACATCCTCTTTTCCAGAACTATGTATTCTGCCGTTCAGGCAGCAGACTTCGCATGCCACGGTCTAAGCATAACAGATTCAGGTTTTCTTTTTTACCCAATTCTGTTTCTCTTTTCAACCAGAGGGTTGTTAGATAGGTTTCTTTTGTTTTATAGTCTTGTCTGTTTGTTTTTGTTATATGTATATATATGTATATATGTGTATATTTTTCTCACACGTATGGATATTGTTGCTGTTGATATTTTTACCTTTTCATTCAACTTCTCTGTGTTTTGTTTATACTAATATTTAACTGCATTCTGTATGTAACTTTAAAACTTTGATTTTTTTATGTGTTTTGCTGCAGGGCGACAAATTTCCATATCTTATGGACGAAATAAATCTCTATATATCTATATATCTCTATCTATCTATAAGCCTCCAGTTGCATATCATGTTCAGTACTAAAAAATACACAGGATGTACTAGTGGGAAATCCCCTGCAAAGATTGCTAAAATGATATACTGGAAAGAAGAGTCATTAAATTTTAAAAAAAGTAAAAAAGACTGTTATTATATTTTTGCTTTTGTTTAGGAATTCGATGAGGAGAGTTACCAGTTGAGTTTGGCGGACTTCAATGGGGCAAGGTTCAAGTAACTGTAAGTAAATACAGCTGAATACTCTCTACCTTAGTATTGAAAATTGTATTTGTTAACTGTGATTGTCTGCTACCTTTAGTTGTACAATCTTAATATATAAATAATAATCTCCATCAATAACCAGAATTTGTATTCCTATATCTGTGATTATCTAATTTTATCTGGCCAATAATATCATTTGCTTCAACTATAATTGGTTTTATTGTATTTTTCATTAATAAAGCTGATCCATGATTCAATGTATGAACATGAGTGATAAGTTCCTTCCATTAACAGAAACATCGTTCGCTTGTTTCCCGTGTGGCGGTATTTTGTTTAGCCGGTGAGTTAAATTACTTATTGGCTCATGGTATTGTTGGCGCTTTTTCCGGGAAGAGGGGGTTGCTTAGGTATCACTTCCGCATTACTCTACTAATAAGTATACTTTTCGACCAATTATTATGATACCAATATAACCTGATATATATCATTTTATCTTTATTTTACAGCTCATTGCAAGATGCATGTTCATCTGGCGCTGCCAATCATCAGCAGGATTGTGACGTCATTCACTCTATTCTCAAATTGATGGCAGCTTCTGCTATTTCATTGAAAAAGGATCTAATCAAGATTTAAGTTGTAAACTGTTAATATCTCCCACATACTACAAACAGCGCCATATAGAGCTCCAGTATAATACACATGAAAACTAGTCTAGTAAACTTGTAACGTCATCAAATGCCTGTATTCTCAAGACGATGGAATGTTGACTTGGTGAAGACTGTAACTTTTAAATTCATTGTGAAAGGATCTTGTAGAGAGATGAGGTTGTTCAATGATATTAATAAATACATATCCAATAAAGAAGTGAAATTTGAAAGATAACTTTTCAATATACATTTTGTCTTAAAGGATGACTTTGCGCAGCCCCCTTAGTGCAGAATAACTCAACAAAATCAAGTATTGTAACTTCGTTCTTTAAACAGAGCATATTTAGATGATTTTTAACAACATTTGTCGATGTCGAATTTGTACTTTAATGTTAACATGTTATTAGAGGCTATAAAGTCTTCTCATCCCATTGAGGTGTGTGTTGTATTTGATGCACTGACATACTGTCTCCGTATTATGTTATATAGTCCAGTTACCTTAATGATGAACTCAGCTGTTTAAAGTAACATGTCTCAAAAGTAAAAAAAATGTTATAGTAAAAGCAGCCTAGACTGGAAGCCTGTGGTCTACAACATAACAACATTAATGTTGTGATAATAGTCATCCTTTAATATGCTACATGTTCAACTATTCAGTTTTGTACGCTAAAGTGTTCAAATGTAATCGTTTAGGTTTTGTTAGTCACGTTGCCGTCGTTCGGGAGACAAGAGGGGTGGGTAATGGGGAGATAAATGGTATCCTGTGATCATTTCTGAATCTGATGTATATGCTGCTAAAGATTGTTATGAGTACACTGTCCACGATCTATCTCATATTGAGAGACAGTGCCCTCATATTCTCCAATACTGAAATAGTATGGTGACGTCACTGATTACTAAGTTGAAGAAACAAATTGACTGCTTGTGTCTCTTGAATTTAGCTCAATGAAATTTAAAGCAAAATGATGACAGAAGAACATGTTAGAAAGAATGAGTAATTATGAGATTCTCGTCCACATATATATTACCCACCTTTCAGGGGTGGGGGGGGGGTAGTAGGAAGGGTTTGATGACGTACCCACCACATACATTGGTGATCAAGTAGATGTTATAGTAGTTATTTGCACCACCACCAAAACGAAAATCTGTAGAATGGGAATTATATGGTAATGTACAGTATTTTTCACCCCAATATGTTACAAAGTCTTCGTTATACTTGCGTAATTAAGAGAAAAGTTTGTTCCACGCACTCCTCGTGTGCAGGGTATAACATCCTTCATTGGTCCAATTGTATGTAATGTTATGATTCATCCCAATTCCAGACCCCTATCTCCAACTTCCAACACCCCCCCCCCCTCCCCGACAAACACCTTACTACTCAGAAAATTAATTACACGCCGGGTTCTGTTAATATTACTATACTATTTTTACGCAGACATG
>KN884379.1:10928-25183 GCA_000934455.1 Apostichopus parvimensis
GTATCATTAGTACATCATCCATTACTGCATCATAGTACTTGCGGTATCATCAGTACATCATACATCAAGCATTAGTACACCATAGTACTGGTAGTATATCATGCATCACGCATCATACATATCTACATCATAGTACTGGTAGTATCATTAGTATATCATTCATCATACATGAGTACATTATTGTACTGGCGGTATCATTATGACATCATACATCATACATTAGTACATCATAGTTCTGGCGGTATCATTTGTACATCATAAATCATACATTAGTACTGTACGTCATAGTTCTGGCGGTATCGTTAGTTCATCATACATTAGTGCATCACAGTACTAGCGGTATAATTAGTACATCATACATCATACGTTAGTACATCATAGTACTGGTAGTATCATTAGTATATCATAAATCACACATTACTACATCATAGTCCTGGCGGTATAATTAGTACATCATAAATCATACACTAGTACATCGTAGTACTGGTAGGATTATTAGTACATCATACATCATAAAGCATACATTAGTACAGCATAGTGTCGCGGTATCATTAGTAAATCATATTTCATACATTACTACATCATAGTACTGGTAGTATCATTAGTACATCATAACTCATACATTAGTACATGATGGTACTGGCGGTATCGTTAGAACATTAATATGTCATAAAACTGGCGGCATCATTAGTATATCATAAATCATACATTTGTACATCATAGTACTGGTGGTATCATTAGTATATCATAAATCATACATAAGTACATAATAGTATTGGTGGTATCATTAGTACATCATACATTATACATTATTACATCATAGTACTGGCGGTATCATTAGTACATCATACATTATACATTATTACATCATAGTACTGGCGGTATCATTATGACATCATACATCGTACATTAGTGCGTCATAGTACTGGCGGTATCATTAGTACATCATACATCATATAGCAGACCATCATAGTACTGGCAGTATCATTAGTGCATCATACATTAGTGCATCATAGTACTGGCGGTATCATTATTACATCATACATCATATATTTGTACAGCATAGTACTGGTAGTATCATAATTACATCATACATCATAAATCATACATTACTGCATCATAGTACTGGCGGCATCATCAGTACATCATACGTCATGCATTAGTACATCATAGTACTGGTAGTATATAATACATCACGCATCATACATACCTACATCATGTTACTGGTAGTATCATTAGTATATCATTCATCATACATGAGTACATTATTGTACTGGCAGTATGATTAGTACATCATATTATACATTAGTACATCATAGTACTGGCGGTATCATTATGACATCATATATCATACACTAGTATATCATAGTTCTGGTAGTATCATTAGTACAGCATACATCATAAATCATACATTACTACATCATAGTCCTGGCGGTATAATTAGTACAGCATACACCATACATTACTACATCATAGTACTAGTAGTATCATTAGTACATCATAAATCATACATAAGTACATGATGGTACTGGCGGTATCGTTAAAACATCATACATCAATATGTCATAGAACTGGCGGTATCATTAGTATATCATAAATCATACATTTGTACATCATAGTACTGGCGGTAGCATTAGTACATCATTACATTATACATTAGTACATCATATTACCGGCGGTATCATTAGTACATCACATATCATATATTAGTGCATCATATATCATACATTAGTACATCATAGTAATGGCATATTCAGTTTACCAATTAATGATGAAACGAAAGTGTGTGGTAGATAGTGGGTGGGGATGGGGAATGAAAATAAAACATGGAACTCTATCCTATAAAGTATACGTGCCTCCTGAATTTCTTGCAGTAATTGCATCTAAGTTTGCAATGTTAGTGAAGAACCCACTTGCATATTGTCATCAGAATAGGAATACAACCGTGGCCTTTGCTTGTTGACATTGATCAGCCTAACAAATATAAATTGTTAGTTATGTTAAAAACACAAGTTCATAAGTTTCTAGCTAATGTGTATCATGACGATATCGTGTTGGAATGATAATAATGAGAAATGAACACACAACTGGTGGGCAACAACTTTATGTGACACTAGCGCTATTCTCAGCAAGACATCTGCCAATAGGCTAATTTGAACAGCGCATAAAATATTCTTGTTGAAAGTTTATGATGTAAAATATTATATAACTGCATATTCATTAATATTGAATGGGAGTCGGTATGATTGGTTAGTTATAATAATGAAACGAGTATAATGGCGTTCATGGCGCCAACATGTCTAAGTGATCATATCAGACACTTCAGCTGCCCTGGATTCACTGACATTAGGTATTAACCTCAGTATCGATCCGGAAGTCTAATGATTTTAAAGGAAAATATCACGTAGGCAGTTGCTCAAAGCAATGAACTCACGGATAGGGACCTAACACTGTATGTTTGTATGTTTTGATAGTATATAATAATACTATACAATCTTTGGCTGCGAACGCATTATTTTTTTCCTGAATTTGCATGCATTTATTTCTTGATAATACCTAAATATGAGAGAATATAACGATAAATCGATGAGATATAAATATCAAATGAATGAAGTTATGTTTCTTGCCTTCCAGATGAAGCGTGTGTACGTAACGAGGAAGAGATTGCAAGACAAAATAGAGGCTGTATGAAAACCTGTACAAGTCACAACGATTGCCTCCGTAATCGACGATGCGTATGTGACGGTGCCTGCGGACTTTCATGCATTCCGACTGGTATGTTGCGACGTGGACGAATGCTGAATCCATTGAGAAAAGTTTTGAACAATACTAGACGTACTAACAAATAGATAACGTAAAGGTGTGGATAGTATGCGGTATGTCGTGGAGGTTAATCGGTATTGGTTCCACCCTCTAGCAATGCTAAAAGTATATCACAAGTGACTTTCCCAAAATTATTTCTATGGACATGGACACGAATTTCCATTAGTACACAAAATAAACTAGTTGAGATATATTTGTTAAGCGGTGCACACAAACGTATTTGTTGAGGTGTGAACAAGAAGGATCATGATTTGAATAGCTTCTATTTGAAATATTTTGGAGGTTATACCAGTACCCTTTAACTCACTTTAATTGTCCTGTATTAGGAGTGGCTGTTTACAATCAACAGGATATGTGTTTCTGGTGTTCTATAACATTAAATTGCAATGCGTCGTGCACATAATTCTGACATTGTTACTTTGTTTCATGAAATTTGATGAGATTGTACGTAGGCCTAACCGTCGATCTAAAACTTCAACGCTTGAGTTTTTTATACAGAAGTGCACTAGGCGATCAGTTTTGTGTTTCTAACACGGGATACAATGTTGCATCTAGAGCGAAGGATAATCATTGAATTAGATACTGAAACACATAATTATGTGAACATTTTAAGTATTCTGGTAAAAAGGAAATACATGAAACTGTTCATTCTCGAGAAATGGAACTTCATTTAAGCTGCTTATCTGACGAACCATGAAAAATGAGAAGGTTTCACCTACTAAGTTTGCCAAAAACGTTTCATTAATTAAGAAGTTAATGATCGATAGTATCAAAATTTATCCCCTGAAAAAAATTTCATTCATGTATTGTGTTACGCAATACCTCTTGATTTAAACATGCCAATGAAAGAACGCATTGTAATGAATATTCAGTACCAACGAAGCTCTCCTTGCTCAAAGAACAGCTGATCGTCGATGCGACTATAGCAGACTAGTGGCAATAGTATTAAGTGTGCAAAGTTTAGCCTATGGTCACGCATACTACTGCACTAGATATCACAGACCTTCAATCATTTTCACAATATTTCCCTGACTATGCCTAATAGTGTAACGTTATCAGAACTAGTCTCTGACTAGATTACTAATATTATTCTAAGACTAAGGCATCTACCTCTAGTGCTAGTATAAGTTTGCTAACAGTAACAGTTAGCTCAAGTTCTAACCGACGTTTGTTGAAGCTGGTAGAAGGAAGTCCTATATGACATCAATTTTGTTTTTTGAATACTTAAGTCACGAAGAAAACAACATCCTACTACTATCTAACAGGATTAACGTGTACTATATATGCAGTATGCATACCTTACCTGTACAAAATACAAAACAAGACCATCAGGCAGTTATTTTAATGACAACGAATGTGGGAGATTCCTGCAAGGGTTTATGGATTACATCATCACAACGGGTGGCTTTCAATTCGACATTGTATCTCAAATTTGAAATCTAAAACTAAAACCTGAATAGTATACATGTGTTACACCGAATGACACAGTCACTTGCTACTTTTGCACATTGATTACTACATTACTATAACTCACATAGGCGTTATCTAGCTCTTATAATGAGAATCGTTTATTCAAAAATGCTTTCAAACTGGTACCGTTCTTACGCCGTTTCCATTAGCTTCAACAACTATTAATGTCAGTTTCAGTCATTAAAAATGTCATCAATGAAAAACGCCGGTGGTACATCGAAACATGAAAAACAACATCACATCAAACATTATCTTATGTTTTGTTTTATGTACGCACGTATATCACTTTAATATTAAATTGAATGTTTAAAGTGTGCTACTGTTCACACTCAACACTTTTAATTCGCTAAGGCTGTAAACTACGAAATATCTAGTGTTAGTTTGTAAGTAAATAATCAGGGTGCAATGTTATCCAAATTCTCACCAAATATTTGCAGACAGAGAGAATTATTGTCCTGCATTGCCGATACGAGGCCATAACTTTACCTTGACGATATTACCAGAGTCGAGGAATTTTGGAAGCATTGCATTCTACTGGTGCAGGAGAAACTACGAACGGGTAAGAGGTGATGAGGTGCGAGCATGCCTGGGCAACGGTGACTGGAGTGGGTCACCTACATTGTGCCTACCAAAAGGTTAGTTTAAATCTTTTTGTCTTTCTAGAACGGTCTTGCATATTCATTTTCACAAATGACAGTATGAAGAATATGACTAAATGTTGGCTGTGACTCCAACCCTCGCAGTCCAACCTAGCCAAGACCGGCTATAGGTTTCAAACATGACAGTATAGTAATTAGTAGTCCTCAAATTTATGAGGAGGTTTGTGGGTAGTTGGGATATAAGAATATCTATAAGGAGTGCGCAAACTTTGCCTTGAATGAATTGATTATACAAATGATTGTGAATCTACAACAGAGTTAAACGCTGTCTAAACGTTCCAAATACTAATTTTGGTTAGATCGATGTGGGCCACCACCAGAAGTTTCAAATGCTCGGCCAAGCGACAATCGCGAGTTCTATGAAGGGAATGATTTCGTTTCGTACAGTTGTGATCCAGGTTACTATCGTGTTGGAGGAATTCGGCCTGTACTTAACTGCCAACGAGGAAACTGGACTCTCCCTGACTTTACTTGCAGACGTAAGCCACTGCGTTGGGTTTTACGTTTGGGGAGACTTTATTGAAATTAAATACGGACACACGACAAGTTCAAACGAAGATCTATATACATTAGATCTACAATGAGTGGCATCTTTATAGATATGGTCCTTTAGACTTAGCTAATGTCAGTCTGAAAGCAAATGCAACCAGAGGCTGTTAACTTAGATGTTTGCAGAGATTCATGTTTGTATATTTACATTTTTTTGAATACAAGCATCTCTCTGCTCTTAGATGACGGGTAAGGTTACTTGAAGTCAAAATCTTATGCGCTTTAATGTACATTAAGTAATTGTAAGATTATTTGGCAGTAAATTCAAAAAGCGTATATGTTTGATGTGGCTTACGTCAATATATTCGTAAGAGTGTAAAGTGTGATAAATCCGTCATACCGCACAACAAAAAAAAAGATTGTTAATTTTGGCATAGCTTCGTTCCTGCTTTATTATGTATTGTGGTGTAATGATAACGTGATTGCACAATTTACTTTATTATAGTTTAAGTGTGGTTATGGCCTCATATAGAAAAGTCCCAAATAGGGCACTCAATTCTCATTAAATGAATATCTTGATAAGAGAAGAAAATCACTGACACGTTTATTTCCCGATTTTGTAGTTGTCAGATGCCCATCTGTCCAAAATCCTTTAAATGGCCAAAAGATTGGTTATGACTATTCATATGATAGTGAAGTGGCTTTCCGATGCAATCTTGGTTACATCCTAGAAGGTGACAACGAAATAATGTGTCTGACAAACGGGAGTTGGTCGGCAGCACCGCCGACATGCAGAGGTGAGCAACATATAGTGTGTTAGTCACTAATCTTTATAAAACAATAGGAATATTAAGAAGGGAGTGTTTTAAAGACTATGACTTTCTGGAGACTACATCTGCCATCGGTTAAAATGCAAAACATTGAAGATATCATGAAACATTTAACATACATAGCACTATTCTGTTGTACAATATAATAAGTTACTGTTACCAGTTTTGATATGATTCTATTAGAAACATTTCAAAGACTTGTACAAACCGTTTCAGATGCAGACGTTTATATACGATTCCTTTGCTTTCCTGTAGCGTCTTAATCGGTCAATTATCACTGAAAAATCAATCACCTAGACTCATTCTAGTTTGCCCACTATATATTATAGGTTATTCCTGATTGAGGGAACACTGATGATAGATTGTACACTGTACACAGGCATATAAGAGGTTCAGCCTGATTGAGGGAATACTGCTGATATATTGTACACTGTAAACAGGTATACAATAGGTTATTCCTGATTGAGGGAACACTGATGATAGATTGCACACTGTACACAGGTATATACGAGGTTATTCCTGATTGAGGGAACACTGCAAATATATTGCACATTGTAAACAGGTATACAATAGGTTATTCCTGATTGAGGGAACACTGCTGATAGATTGTACACTGTACACAGGTATATAAGAGGTTATTCCTAATTGAGGGAACACTGATGATAGATTGTACACTGTACACAAGTATCCAATAGGTTATTTCTGATTGAGGGAATACTGTTGATAGATTGTACACTGTACACAGGTAAACGATAGGTGATTCCTGATTGAGGGAACACTAATGATAGATTGTACAATGTAAACAGGCATAAGAGGTTATTCCTGATCCTGCTGATAGATGAGGAGGAGAAGCCTTCTATAGGAAGGAACATTGGTGTGGTCTAGTGCACCCGATACTCATATCTAGTCAGTAACTACTGGACCCACCTGTAACACACGTTACCGTGTTACGAACACAACGTAGTAATTACTGATGCACGATTGTGGGACATGAACAGTAGTTGCTGTACCAGTTTTGAATATCGACTGGAAGCCACACCATTTTCAGATATCTCTCCATGATTTTAAAGCACAAAGAATAAATGTTCGCAAGTTAAAACTTCCCGGAAATGACCGGAATCTTCTTTTCTACTTTCTTTGAAAACAAATTTATGTGGTGGGATGGTATAGCCGTCACATAACATCGCTCCTGCTGTATTATGTATTGTGGTGTAATGATAACGTGAATGCACGATTTACTTTATTATGGTTAAAGTGTGGTTATGGCCTCATATGGAAAAGTACCAAATAGGTCACTCAATTCTCATTAAATGAATCGCTTGTTAAGAGAAGAAAATCACTGACACGTTTATTTCCCGTTTTGTTAGTTGTCAGATGCCCATCTGTCCAAAATCCTTTCAATGGCCAAAAGATTGGTTATGGCTATTCATACGATAGTGAAGTAGCTTTCCGATGCAATCTTGGTTACATCCTAGAAGGTGCCAACGAAATAAGATGTCTGACAAACGGGAGTTGGTCGGCTGCACCGCCGACATGCAGAGGTGAGCAACATATAGTTTGTTATCGCACTGCCAATAAAAATGTCTTTGCATTTTTAATTATTTAAAAATAGGCAGAATCTTAGTCTTTAAATGTTATAATCCAAATTTAAGCAATTATTCTCACATTTACCGTAAATGCCCAAAAAGAATAGAAAAGCGTTTTCAACTAATTTAAGATATAATTAATGCCTTAAATATTTCAAAATGCATCATCATCATCATCGTCATCATCATCGTCGTCGTCATCATCGTCGTCGTTGTCGTCATCGTCATCATCGTCATCTAATGGTCGTCATCGTCTAGCTTGTTGTATTCAATAATGACGCACTTTAATAGTTTGAAATTATACAAATAACCAATTGTCAATTAAGTTTCCCTATTGTTTTATATACCTAGCCATTGTTATGTCTAAGAGCATGCTTAACGATGTTTTACGTATTTTGGTCACGCTTTTAAAGATTGTCGGTAATTTGATTAGTTAAGTATATTTTCCATATTATTGGCGCAGTTTCTATACCTATTTCCAGCAGTCGACTGAAAAGAATGGAATGCATTTCAAGATGAGTTGCCTATAATAAGTTGCCTCTTATACTTACACTTGTTTAAATACAAACACAACAAGTACTAAATACAAAGATCTTGAAGAAATAACTCCAAAACATTTGTTTATTCTTTCCATTGAACAAAACAAATTAACGATTGCGCTTATATCATTAAACTAACATGAAAACTGTTTCTGGAATTGCAGATGATTTAAAAAATTTCACTTTTAGGGACAAGCTAGTACACTGTCAAGTTGGGTACGTTTTTTGTTGCTGGGGTAAAACCATGAAATTTCAAGAAGTGCGTAATAATAGGTATATTTTCATATTAAGTATTGTTATAAACTTACAGTACGTTTACTTACCACCACCATGAAATTATTTAACCTCACTGAGGAAATGACTGTTGTTGTTATTTTAATGTTTCCTCCCATTGATCTTGTAATTTATATTGCATTAAAACTATTTATGCAATGGTTAGTCAAATAGTAATAGTGTGCAGTGCAGTAAAAGCAGTGTGTCTGTTTGCATGCATACATTGTTGTACATGTGTACGTACACAAAGAGTAACCATTACGTCACTAGAAGTGGAGAAATTCCATATTCATGAACATAGTCTCGTTCAATCTACAAAATGGATTCGCTGGGAAATTTGATAAATCTCAAAACCTGCCGAATCATATTGGGATATCCAATTATATTTAAGGGCTTTTAAATATTTCTAAAAATTATATACATTGGTAAAATACATTAGTAAACATTGAAAACTGGTTGGACTATTCTAATGGTAGGAATATGGTAGGAGCAGCTCTACTGTGTGAACCAATCAAATGGTTAAGGAACAGCTTAAGTGCATCAAACCAAATTTTGTTGATGGTAGGGACAACTATACTGCATGAAACAATCCATTGTTAATGGTAGGGAAAGCTATACTGTATGCAACAATCTCTTGTTAATAGTAGGGACAGCTATGCTGTATGAAACAATCTCTTGTTAATTATAGGGACAACTATACTGTGTGAAACAATCTCTTGTTAATGGTAGGAAAAGCTGTACTGCACGAATAAATATATTGTTAATGGTAGGGACAGCTACATTGATGAAACCATATATTGTTAACGGTAGGGACAGCTATACTGCATGAAACAATCTCTTGTTAATAGTAGGGGCGGCTATACTGTTTGAAACCATCTGTTGTAAATTGTAGGGGCGGCTATACTGTTTGAAACAATATCTTGTTAATGGTAGGGACAGCTGCACTGCACGAAACAATCTATTGTTAATGATATGGACAGCTATAGTGAATGAAACGTTAATGGTCGAGACGGCGAAAAGAAAGGAGTTGCCTTTACTTTCTGGCTGTTAAATGGCAGACGGTGATTCTATATTGAGCTAAGATATAAGTTAGTAGTGTAGTGGCTTGAATTGTGCTCTTTATAGGATGTGTATTCTACTTCATAACATTTACCTATTTTAACGAAGAAACACCGTCAGACATTCAGGTCAGCTTGCGATGCTCATCGAAAGGGTAACTTAAGAGTTGATACCACAAACACTTACAGAGAGGCATTGATTAACGAAATGGCTACCCTCGCATATTCCCTGTAATCGCACATGGAAACTGCAAAAGGTATTTATTGTTAATAGCCAAGTCCAATCAACCTTTATGTAACTTACATATCTAGACTCTCTTCGCATATGTGTCTACGTCATAGTAAGCCATACATTCGTTGGTAGTGTAAAGTATAAGGTACAAGTAGTGTTCAACCAGACAAAGCGAATACGTTACTGGCGAACTGGTCAAAGCACCAATTTTAAAAGAGAGAGAGAGAGAGAGAGAGGTGGAGAGAGAGGTGGAGAGGGAGAGAAAACAATTAATTAACATTTTTTGATCTGTTGTATAGAAATAGGATGTCCAGCTCCAGACGTACGATCGAATGTTCGTTCCGATCAATCCTTACCCGAATATCCTTATCAGGGTACCGTGCGTTTCTACTGTGAAGATGGATATGTGTTAAGAGGCCCCAACGAGATAACATGTAACTCGAATGAGCAATGGTCTGACATCCCGCCGATTTGCGTTGGTGAGTTCTTTAAAACACATAGTACAAACATGGCATTGCAATATCATTAAAGCTATTGACGTAACTTAGACATATACATGCTGCAATGGAAATCCTTATATTTATTAGGTTTAAAATCTGGCCAATGTATATTGAAGTGCTGGATATTTTAATGTGACTTTGTTGAATAATGAGCAACAATTTGAGGTCATCGATAATGTTCTTTTTGAGTACTGTATGCTTTCTAAATCTACTTGGTAGAGAAACACGAACATTTTCGTCCAAGTAGAGCTCTCTGGATGGAAACTGCACATTGTTATTACATGGAATGTTTAGACAAAATAGAACCCTACTTAGTGTGTTTAATAATTACGTCACACTTTGTCCATTGAATTTTTTAATACGACAATATGAAATATTATGGTCATTGTAACCACAAAGCTTGGCTTAAGTTTACTCCGTTCTTGTTTACTCTCTTAAAGTAAACATTTTGCATTAAACACGTTTCTTGACGAAAGCTGGGTCTAGTTTCAATTTTCGTCGGAATTTTCGTCATTTTGTGCATCTTGATGAATAATTGTATTGAAAAATCTTTCAGCCTTAATCATCTGAATGTTGAATAGGACGGGACGGATATTCGTCTATATTCAATAGACTGCTAATAACATTGATTTGGTGATTTTCTCTTGACAAATGTCTGTACTAAACACATGCAGGTTACTATCTAATACATAGTTTAATGGATAAACTTCATTGTACATTACTGCATTTGAATGTTATTGTTTTTAATTACAGCTACTTGCGTTGTGCCCAATCGTCCATACTATGGACGATGGCTGGACAATGTTAGAGATGGTGCCACTAAAGTCGATGGATATGGTCTAACATACACATGTTCTAGCGGATATTTTAAATGCCAGATATCACCATTAAGATGTATAGATGGGGAATGGATGCCACCTTCAGAATCGCTCTGTTCTCGTAAGTACACTAAGAGAATAACAGAGTTTAACATTCTGTGAGTAGCCTACTTATACAGAATAATAATAATGTGCGTATAAACCTGATCCAGGCAGGTAACCATACATTTACGTGTTATATTTATGTCCAATCTATTTCTTTCTCAACAGAGATACAAAACAACGTTTTAAATTGGGCATATTACAATCAGAGAGTACCGAATTATGTTTTAATCTGTGCACGTAAGGAATTCTTCCTAAAGGTGTTTCCCAAAGTTAGTTCATTGTTGTCTGAAGTAAGGCTCTGAGACCATGCATTCCAGGAAGTCGACATTTATCTCTCTCGCTGGATACCAGAATCTCTCTCTTTCAAATCTTGAAGTTTTAATCAGACCTGAACCCATTACATCCTGTTACGTATTTTTAGTAACAACTACATTTTCAATGCATGCGGATGTTGTTCGTTCCAGCCTCTCCACATAGTGTGCTTACATACCTTTCACGTATCTCTCTATTCATCACGACTTCAATAGTCGCCTGGTTTATAATTTCCCAGTTAGTTTTCGTTGTTCGTTTATGTTTGAAATAATTCTTGAAAAAATGAAGGATTGATTATACATATAAGGTTTTCCTCCTAAACTGCATGTAACATAGGTCTATGTTACCAGCAACACCTCATCAAGTCTCTTTACCAGAACATGATTTCAATCAGATAGAACCTATCAGCAAATACCTGCTTCCTATGTATGGAGGATGTGAGGTACATGTCATCGTAGATAGGAGACCTCGTTACTTTTCATGCTCTTCTCTCAACATTTTTTTTGTTCCGAACAATCACTAACATCTGTCGCACTATCAGATATTTCTGATTTATTTCTTAGTTTGACATAAGAATAGAGAGTATACATATCAAACTCATGAAGTAACAATGGGTGATTTCACATCTTGTTTTCAACGATTTAGTAAACATTATTCCTTTAATCTCTCTTTTAGTCGGTTGTTTAATCCAAGTCACTCCAGACGATGGAATTTCAATGAATTACAGTCATCCTGATGGTATATCATGTACTCACTTCAGATACAAACCAGTAGGAACAATTCGTTCATTCATTTGTAGGAGAGGTTATAGCATACCAGAAGGCGCTCCAGGTCAATCGAACTGTCAATCAAACGGAAGACTTCGCGGTCAATCGTGGTCTTCTCCAACGCCTACATGCGAGAAGAGTAAGAAAGAACTTAATTTAAAAATAATGTTGTCCTGAGCTTTATCAACTGCGTTATCAAACGAACAAAATCTGAATTATCACAAAATAAATGTCTGTTCAGTAAAGGCTGACAGTGAGAACGAGTTTTAGACTTTCTATAGCTGCACAGAAATATGATATTTATTTATAGCTCATTATAGCTCATAACTCATTTCCCAATGTATCAGAGCCTGTATCAATATCACTTTTTGTCCTTTCTCTGATGTTTTCAAGGAAGAAAAACCTTTCATTCCGAATTGTAAAGCAATACGATTTATTATTATACCTAATTGTGATCATATCATTTTCATTTGTACCTTAAGTTTTTTCTTCATTTGTACCAGTTCTGTGCCCACTGATTACCATACAGGACGGGCGAGTAAGGTATACACTAAATGCACGTATAATCCTAACACTGGAACAAAATACCACCGCAACGTTCACGTGCAACAATGGTTACTACAGAAGCCATCGTAACTCAAGTTCATGTGATTTAGGAATTTGGACTAATGAACCACCAAGGTGTATTGAAGGTATGTGAATGCAAGCACAACGTTACACAAAAACCAACGAAGAAACTGATTTTCAAATACTTTATAAAAACCTCGTGTTATAAATATCGTATTTCAGATTAAATGTTCTATACACAGTAATATTGACTATGCTTGAAGATGCCAAACATATATTATGTGTTAGTATGTTGTCATCTTATGAATTAAGCAACTTTCAAAAGACACCGCACGACCAAAAGTACAGACAGATACAAATATTGATGTAAGAATTGAATTATTGTGACGTTTCTTAAAAACATCTCACAGAAACATGAACATTTAGAGCTTGGATAATATTGAGTAATTATCCAGAAGATTCAGTTATTTTTTTATCCATTTTTATTATATGTTTTGTATCAAATTGAGCACATATCTTGTGAATTATTAGTTATTTGATTTATATTAACAACTATACAGATCTAACAATCGAGTATGATGCCACTTAGAAACGGTTGCAGAATTACTGGAATGTTAAAATAGAGAACAGGAAATTTATTTATGTATTATATATAAAACTTTCAAATAAAAACCTACATAGAGACATCTATTTTTTCTACTCCACCATTTTCAGAATGAAAATATAATCATTTTCAATTTTAGAGCCCTGTAGTGAATCATCAATTGAATTTGGATACTGGGAAGCTGTCTACAACATACCTGAATCGGAACCAGGCTCCGGATACCGGTTAGGTGGAACTATTGCCACCTTCAACTGTTTACAGTATGGATATGCCACAGATGTACAACAGACGTGTCGACTTGGAAGTTGGGATGGGCAGCGACCATTCTGTAGAAAGAGTACGTGATGTCTTGTTTTTAACGAATAACTTAACAAATTACAGAAAATCAGACTCAATGAAAGTAAAAGCAATCTCACATTATCGCCGGTTTATTTGCGAGCATATATCTTGATCGATCTTTATTATGTACAACAGATAAACAGTCCTATTTACAGGTAGTTTCTTTTATTTCCTTCTTAAATATGTTTAAAAAACAGACATCCGATTAAGAAAATGAATTCGATGAATTGATGAATTGACGGATTGACGAATTGACGAATTGACGAATTGACGAATTGACGAAT
>KN884379.1:27318-41791 GCA_000934455.1 Apostichopus parvimensis
GGGTAACCAAATCCTGCCCCTCTTCCTATGGCAGATAAAGCAGTATTTGACAAAGTGTCCATTTGCGACCGTTTACATCATTATTGAATTCTCCTTTGATAGTTAATTGTGACAGGCCAACATCAATACATATACATGGTGTCCTCGTCGAAGGCCGTGTTATTATTGAAATTGGTCCAAGGTATGTCCACAGTGAACAAAAGACCTATTTAAAATTGGGTTTTAGTTTATGTTGCCTGACCTAACATGCGTAAATTAGTTTATGCTTTTACACATATCTGGAAAACAGATACAAGGAAGGTCAAACTGACTAGTACCATATAAAATTGGTTTAAGCTAATAATTAGAGTCTATAGACATTGAGTATAACATGTTACATATATTCAGTCGTATTTACCTTCCAAAAGCAACATATAATATCTTTGGGTTTTATGCATACGTCGAGAGTACAAACGATTTCTTTTGCTGTATTTTAATCATCAGATCCATGTAGCGAGAATGAACTCGACGGGAATGGATGGGATCTTAGGTATCGCCCTCATACTCAAGATCTTTATTTTAAATCGCCCGGTACAATCGCCACTTTAGAATGTCCGCATGGATACGAAACTTCAGGAGAGAAAATTTGCCAACGGGGATCTTGGCAAGGAAACAGACTGTCTTGTAACAAAAGTATGTGGATTAGTGCTTTTTGAGATTGAAGCAGTTTGAAGTTAACAATTTACAGTTAAAGAATGGTTAATGAGAATGTTGTTACAGTTACCAAAATTGATAGTCATCAAATTATGTAAGATCATAAACATAAAACAAAATGAAATAGCAGTAAACTCAACAGCAAATCCTACAAAAAAACTTACTTCACAAATTCCTCCGTTAAGTAAATCGTAGCAATTATTAAGGTTATTAAAAATGTGAGTTATTAAAGATGTGAGTTATTAAAGATGTGAGTTCTGAAACGAACCCTAAGTCTAAATGAAATCCACACATCTGGATGTTTGCCAAAATGTTATATATTTGATGGTGTTTGCTTGATGTGACATATACATAAAAAGGGGTGGAGTAACATTAATGTGTTTCACTGTGGTCTTTTATGCGATTAGATGTATTTGAGGCATACGTTAACATTCAAATAGACAAGCCGTTTATAAGTTAATACATTGAGAATACAGTTTTAGCTACTGCCAATCCTCATTATATTTCCCCGGGAAGTGCTGGAGCAATTTGTCAGTCTAGAAACAACATAAAATCACTGCTTTTCGAACACGTTCCTACAAACTATCATTTGCAGAACCTACGTTCACCTTTAAAGAACATATGTTCACTATCGCAAAAAAATTGTACTACGTATTACAGCAAACATAACACCGAAGAAAGAAAATACTGTGCTTGCGATTTCCTTTAATAACATAAACATTGGCAGTCTTTCTGTGCTAGGTTGTATCACAATAGTCTAACATAATATAAATTTGTTTCCCATTTGGCAACATTGGTGAAGGCATTGCATGTAGTCAATTATTACGATATCAAACTTGATGTTTCATGTTAAATTGGTAACATGACTGTTTTAACCGATCTGACATTACCATAAACTGGCGTATACCTCTCTCACAGTTGCATGCCCAGAAGAAGGGTTACAACATGGCCGAGTGGAATATAGACCATCGCGCCCGGAGCACGACTCAGTACGTATATTCACATGCGAGGAAGGTTACCACCAGCGCCAACCAGTAGCTGAATCAAGATGTAATGCTGGCGATTGGTCGACAAACGTTCCTGTTTGTACTGAAGGTAAAAGTCAGTGCATATTTAGCAGGTTAACGTACACTTAACTAATTTGCCGTATAAACAAGGGTTATTGATATTATGACCTCATATGTCATGACGAGGTGAGACGCATTCTTCTGTTTATGGACATTTACTGTTCTGTTAATAGATCCAATTCCATTAATTTACTCAGACAGAAATATTGAACACAGCCGCTTGGAACAGAAAGGCCAATGTTAGTCTCGAAACTTCAATTGAGTAACATGCGGAAACAACATTTCCTTTCTTAATAAAACTTTCTATTATAATCAATTTAAGATCAGCTCTTCTGATAAATAACTGACTTACCATGTATCATAATGATTACTGTTTGAACAACCAAGGAGCTTAGTAGGCTTGTGTACATGATGCTTAATGTACCTCATGTAATTCATAAAGAGAACAAAATCATAAGCTATATGTCCATAAATTTCTCTTCAGACTCAAGCTCATTTCATTTATGAAAATACCGAAATTGGTTCAAAAACTCGTTTTTCACACAAATTCTTTTGTATTGACATCAGATCCCTGTAGTGAGGATGATATTGGTGTTGGCCAATGGAGAGTTGTATATAACAGAGTCTCAGTGGAGCGAGGAACCAGACCACACGGTACCACTGCTACCTTTGTATGTACTGAGCGTGGACATCGAACAAGTGACACGAAGCAATGTCTTACTGGACAATGGCGAGGAGAGGCACCAACTTGTACTAAAAGTATGTCATCAAGACAAAATGTGCATGTGTTATCTGATATGTAAAGATCGAATACGTAGCCTTCGATTTAGGCAATGGCCGGATAGGCCTATATTTAATAATTGAAGCAACAGTATCCTACTATGATTGACAATGATTGAACTTTTACAACT
The DNA here is from genome assembly GCA_000934455.1 of Apostichopus parvimensis. NCBI lineage: Eukaryota > Metazoa > Echinodermata > Holothuroidea > Aspidochirotida > Stichopodidae > Apostichopus > Apostichopus parvimensis. Next base: position 29,990 of record KN884379.1, read on the forward strand.
TTATGGAAATCAATCTGGGTCATATGGAATGAGAGGAAAGAGATAATCATTATACGTGTGGTATCGAAATAAACACCATAAACAGTTACAGATTAATTAAACGGTATACTGATTCTCAAATTGTGAATATTTATACAGTATTATATATTATATTTTTCCGGATAAGGACAAGGGAATTTGAGGCAAATCATTTCTACAACATATTTCCTTAAAGGAAAATCTTTATTCGCTTTATTTAAGTTTTCTTTAAATTGTGTTGCATATAACGAAGGACTTCGTTTTGTTTTTATACCCATCTTTACTTTCTTGCAATGTGTGTGATAAAGATTCAGTCAGTTTTACGGGATTTTTATGAGTAAAGAAATAAAGCTGAAAAGAATACGCTTCGATATAACAAAGCACAGAGTCATGCCTCTATATCATTATTTATTTTCCAACTTAATCATATTGAAACATTCTTGTACATTTCAGTTCCATGTGTCCACCAAGACATACGGAATGGACGAGTACTTTATTCCACGGATAACCCAGAGCAAGGAACAACAAGAAACGTATCTTGTAATGGGGGTTACCGAGCCACAGAAATAGAAGATTCAGTATGTGATTTGGGAAGCTGGACAACTGCTCTACCGGAATGTGTCGAGAGTAAGGAATAAACACGTTCATCTACTAAGTTCTGCCGCTACAGTTCAATTGGTTCCCATTGAGCATACCGGATGTAGCCTTTATTCGGATGTTAAATGTTAATTGTTATTTACCACGCAATGTACAATTACTCGTGCCACTCGTAACATCTTACGTTTACCTATAGGTTTACTTCTAGTTATGTTTTAGTTTCTTTTTATGCTTTCTTTTTATCAGGGTCTTGCAACAAAATGGACTTGCAGAGTAGTGAATGGAATATTGATGTCAGCATTGAAGACGGGAATAATGCAGACATTACTCACCTTCCAGGAACTGTTGCTATAGTAACTTGTAATGAATTCGGGTTCCTTGACACGCCAACCCGTGGAGGCAGAAAAACTTGCTCATTTGGAGAATGGCAAGGATTCGAGTTACTGTGTGAAAGAAGTATTTGATATATTTAAAAATATAAAAGTATTTTAAAATATTTAAATAATAATACTCATAATTGTTCTTGACTAGTCTGAATAATAGCGTCTTTGGTGTTCTTGTGAATTGTAAGTTTCATAAATGTTACACATGTAGCTAAAAGTATTTTAAAATATTTAAATAATTATACTCATAATTGTTCTTGACTAGTCTGAATAATAGCGTCTTTGGTGTTCTTGTGAATTGTAAGTTTCATAAATGTTACACATGTAGCAATACGTAGTATAGTCACCTTAATGTGAAGCACGGTATGTCTGTTCATGGTTTGCCTCTCTGTACGGTCGCATCTATTAGCGCAGATGGTAAAGAAAATATGTCGCATCCATTAGCACAGATAGTAAGATCACCTGGACATTGAGCAATTCTATAGCATGCTCAATCTACCCATACACATGTCTATGTAATGCTGGCACATTCCTACTACATAGCCACCATCACTGTACTAGATCTGAATAGTTCCCTGGATTAAAATTTTGAGTACACAAAGGCCTGTTTACTTGCACAAAAGATGGCCCAGCTTGCTATCACCATAGTAAAATACCATGCCATATCAACTCTTATGTGACATACAAACCGGCATAAAATGTTACAAGACAAAAGCAACATTTTTCTTCAATACTAGTAATAAAGTAAAAAATGATAGGTCAAAAGTCAAATTACAAATACATACTTCTTCCAGTACATGCATACTAATCGTTGGACCTCTTAATCATGCACCGTTCAGTAGAAACGCAATGTTTGGAGGTTATAGATATGGTATGACATTACTTTCAACTACACTGACAAAAGCCCATCATTAACTATACTGACACACATTGTACTTGTTATGCTCTAAAAGAAGATGCAAAATTTCCAATAATCTTCTATTGATATAATATTAAAGAAGGCTATTAAACTTTTAATTTAATTCAACAGTAGGTCTAGACGAAGGCCCACAGATTTCAAAACTGGAAATTCCAAATGTTTTTGTTTTTTGGTGAAACAGTCATGTTGAGGCACAGCCGAATCTGCTATACATTTATATATGGCCCACTGTGTCTTTTCAGAAAAAAGTGAAGGTTTGTTGTTATTCTAAAGCTGTCTGTCATAAAAATGTTTCATTATAAGCTAATTAAAATTATATCATGTACATGCATACCTACATTTCCTCGCTTGGCTGAAAGTTTCGCGCAACACTCCCAGTGGCTTACTCAGGACTACCAAGTTGTGTTGCAGTTCTAACAATCCTTTGGATGATTTAGGTAGAAGATGACCGCTATGGATAGGCCAGAAGCAAATAAATGCTTTGAAAGGAAGTGCGTGTTTCCCTGGTGTCGTTGAAACCACTTCTCATATAGATGTGTCTGGGAGTCCTTTACTAGATATAAAATAGGCACCGAATTGTTAAGTTAGGTCTATATTAAGCTCACGACGCAATATTGTGCCAATAAATGCCTTTGTGTGTAAATGTGGTTGTAAAGGAGGTAAGTGTACTCCCCTGAAGTTGGCATAATATTTCCCCGGTTGAATGTTACCAGTCCTTATTCAGAACCATTTACTATCTTCTGAGAGGGCATGGACGTCAGTAGACTACCTCAGCGGTGTGACATCCCTTTTTTTGTGAAAACTGAGTCTTCATGTTCATGTTTCAGACCGGAACAAACAGTTTTCCAGTATTGAGAATTTGCCTTGGAATATTCTGTTATCATTATAGGACCAGCGTACCCACGACACATCTTCGGTATATAGTGTATCAGTAAGCCCACTTTCCAGTACAACATTTAGCATATAAACTGTTAAAGAAATATTTCAAATTGCCACCAACATGTTACATACTTTTTACACTTAGTATTAGGTGTCTCTATGTCTATATCAATGTCGTGTCCAACCATTCAAATTCTTTTTCTTCTCGGAATTGTTATCATTCTATTGAGGATCATGAGATTTACACTGTGGTCCGTGGTCTGTAAACCTGTGGTCCGCGATTCTGTAGACCGTGATTCTGTGGTCCGTGGTCGCACCCGCGTCGCTTCATCTTCCGACCGTTTGGAATTGATAGCCTTCCCTTCCCCTCTGTTAGCTCTTGTATTCTTTGCTCTTGGGTTGGAATTCGCATTTTCCCTGTATCCACTAATAGTACCCCCAGTGCTTCGATCAGCTGGGTCTATGGCACGGACTGGTGATAGTTTAGCCAGACGTGATGGAATTTTTTCCCGACCTGCTGGCATCTAATATTCGATTCCTTGCCAGATCTCTGGAAGGAACGTCACACACAGTAAGCATGGGTTCCGTCGTGAACAGAATCTAAACATCGGACAAATTTCGTGCACATCCCAAATTCTCCCAAATTGATGGATGCTCTACCTTTCTTAGGAACGTAATACAACTATAAGTGTTCCCTCTGTGGAAACCACGTAAAAGGAGAGTGAAGATACAGTGAACTACAAGGATGATTTGCAAAATGGCAAAAAATAGTTATTGACCAGGATCAAAATACATGCAAAACACAGAGAAATCATGTAAAGAAGCAGTATACAAAATATATACAAAAAAAACTCGTAAACATCAAAGGAGCATGCAAATTACAAAAATATACATAAACAGCAACAATGTGGAAAACGGAGGATAATCCGTAACCAATCTGATCCGGCGCAACAGACGCCGAAATATCTAATCAGAAAACCCCGAGCAATAAACGGAACCCTAGCGGGACCGGGTTAACTACCAACGGGTTAGCTTCCTGACGAAGATAATGGGCAAAGGCCAACAACACAACTCTCCTTTGAGCTGCGGCCTTCACATGAAAAACCCACCAAGGAACGGTCCTACAAGGAACCTGCTAAAAAGCCAAGAGCCTGGACGACCAGTAAGCCGTGTACCTAGAAAATCCGCTAAGCGGGAAGACCAACCACGAAGCCAAAGACACTTAACTCTAGACTACGCCCGACCTACTTCAAAAACGCCATCCGGCAGAAAACCAGGGTTTACGGCCCAAAGAGGCCTAACGATACTAAGCAAACAAAAAGGAAGCCCACCAACTAATGGTGGAGGCTCAGCGATCGTGTCTCTGCCAATCAACTAGGTCGGAGCACGCAACGCCAGGATCCAATGGTCACATGGGGATTTGGATTTCTAAGTCGGATTCGTCTGGTCTGTAAAACGTCAAGAAGTGAACTCGAAGCAGTAGCAAGAGCGCTCCACCACTTCTAGGATCAGATCAGGGGTTCCACAGTCACAGCGTTCACCGATAACACAACGGTGGTCACTCAGTTAGGGAGGACAGACTATCGTGCCCAGTTAACCACTACGTACATTATCGACGCTGTTCATCCTCCCAGCCACACCTCACTCACCAGCCTCTGAGGATATTATCTCGAAATGGTTGGTACAGCTGATTCAACCACACGCTGCAAGGGAAGAAAGAATACGAGCACACGATCTTAGAAGCCAGGCGTCCTCCAAGGCTCTGTTTGCAGGAGTTCTTAAGATCAGCAGCATGGAAGACTCCGCCAACATTTGTGGCCGCATACTTGACCGACACTCTTGAATCGGAGGCGGGTTGTGGGCGTGCAGTGTTGAGAGTTCCCTGGGGTAGGTCCCGCCCGTTGAGTAGCCCACTATTGTAACAATGCCACACCGGGCAGAGTTGAAGTGGGACAGGTAGTTGAAGAGCAAAGTGAATTCCCCAAAACTTACCTTTTTTCTTGGAAGACCCATATTTGTTACACAATTTTCTCACGTATCACACATAGTCTGCAACCAATGGTCTTCCCCTAGGACATGAGAAGTTCTATTCATCTAGTCCACGGATTAGAACCTATATATCCAGAGGTGAGTCGTCGGCCTTTATATTGGTCTTATTATCGCGCTTATATATGTTACACTTTGCGGTAATTCGTATATATTTAGTGCTGCACATTATACCTCACTCACTTCACCTTCGTACCACGTGATGAGGACCTCTGACGATCGACGGAACTCACATGTTCCTTTATTTATTATTGCCTACACACTTCCCAACCGTAGTGCCAGCGGATGATCCCCGCTTATCCTTGGGGTAGATCCGGAATGAGGAGTAGGTGGACGGTACCCAGGGAGCGAGGACGCATTGCCTAAACGTTCCAATGTGTAGTTGGGTAGATTGGAAGTGCAGATGTGGAGTGGGTAAGTATTATCGCTCGTAAATCCCCAAACCAGTAAATTTGGGGCAACATCCTATACAGAGAATACGACAATAGTGGCCTTTATCAACAAACGAAGGGGGACGAGATCAACTCGCTTGAGTCAAGTTATCTTGAACCAATTAAACTGGCTTCAACTAAACAACATTCTCCTTAGAGTTTCTCACATACCGAGGAAGGTGAACCAGGTAACAGATGCACTATCCAGGAGACACACAAGTCTGATACAATGGTCCCTTAAATAACAGACCTGTATACTACTGTTTAATATATTCGATCGCCAGAACATCGATCTCTTTTCATCATTTGAAAATGCCAAGCTACCAACATTCTCGTCCATATCTCAGGACGAATTTATGCTTCCCCCTACCCTCCTCTGTGTCTCATCCATAGAGTCCTTCTCAAGCTATCACGGCGTGACTACTACTCAAAGCTCCCATATGGCACAGGAGACCATGGTTTCCTCTTCTCCTCGATCTTCTGTGTGAAGCTCCACGCAGCATTATCCTTCGCAAATTGGAGGGTTCTTCCAATGATGTGCGGACTCCGATGTTACTCCACGTTCAGCCTCTGTAAACCAGATCACAGACTTCTTGATGTACCTTTAACATCAAACAGAAATTATCGGTCAGCTATCGCCGAAATCCACTCAGGTTTTTCAGACGGCACCACCACAGATCTATATGACGTCATAACCGCTTTTATCCAGGGTATGGAGAATCGAAGACCCATTATCCGGAAGCTCCATCGTTCCTGGGGCATGAAATGAGTACTTGGGGTATTGCCCGCTCAAGCCTATGGCTATTTCATCCGTACGTCACTTTACATACAAAGCATTGTTCTGGTGGCAGCGGCGTCAGCCAGAAAAAGGAGCTGTCTCCACGCTCTCTCACTTGCTCAGGGTCACATACGTGAGGTCAACACGGTCAAAAATTGAAAACCGTTGAAATAAAATTACTCCATGATCCATGTCCATTATAACTATGGTAGATGGGTCTGCATAAATGCAAGGACCTTACCGATTACTTTACCTAATTAATGATAAACACTTAGACACACTTTTTGGAATATTACAGAAGAACATTTAATACACAATCTCGCCAGAAATCACTCATTTAGTTTTCTTTCTGTTGTATTTGTGTCTGCAATTTGTAATATTAAAATCCAACATCTACAAAGTACTGTATCATTTAAATCAGTGACACTACATGTGAAAGTAGCATTTATACCACATTTGAATATGTTTAAACCATTGATGATGACGAGTATACATTAAAGTTTTATTTAAAGAAAAAAAAATAAAGAAATTATAGCTTGATTAAATATATTCATTAAAGGCAATACTGAAATTATTCGGAATATCTGTTAGTGCGATTTCAAATACCGACCATGTTGACCATCCCCTATAAGCTTTTGTTAATCTAGCATTCATGACATTTGTCCTGAGGAAATGTGTATAGAATTTGAAATCCAACACTAATATAAAAATACTACTTTTAACATTGCTATGTTGTAATATGTCATTTCAAATGGTTTGGTGCCTGATTCATGTTTCATTCACATGTGCGAATATTCATGCAGTTTGAGTTACATGAATATAAAATTCATAATTAATGAAGTCAATGCTTAATCGACTTCAATGGATTTAAGTTCGGCTACAATTTCATCAGAGATTATTCGAGTTATTGGCATCTCGTTCTAGTTTCGTGACAATTAATCATTTGGACTATCGCAATTGCAGTTTGATTAAAATCCTTTGAATATTGATTATGTAAGAAATGTTGAGATTTTTGTTTAATATTTGCAGAAACTAACCTTTGTTCGAGACCATATATCTTTCCGAATATTATTGCACATGTCGGAGTCGGAGAAGACACCACAGCAATAGGGAATCGTGAATCCTTCATGGGAGGTGAAACGATCACTTTCCGATGCGAAGACGTTAGGTATCAGATATTAGATAGCCCGATCCACAGACAATGTATAGACGGGGAATGGACCGAACGTTCTCCAAGATGTGGTAAGTTTATTTTGGTTCAAAATCTATCAACAACTGAGACAACTCTTGGCTTTGTATCCCGATGTTCTTGTTATTGAGAAATGTTATATACTGGGTTTGTGTTTAACAATTGTGTCTATTATCTTGCATACAGACATTGATTTCTAAAGATGAAAATTAGTTGAAATGCGTATGAGCTCATCAAGCTGCTGTTTACCATGTAATCATATCAGTTGTATTTTATCCCGACAGAAACCTCTTTGTTAAAGGTTGGTGTGGATAATACGATATTAAAAACAGTCTCAGTCGACGGTACGTACATTGTTTATCCCACTAGGGGTTCGATCTATATAAACTGCCAGTTACGGGCAGGAGCTCGTATAAGGAACAGTGCTACTATAACGACGAACAGTACAACTCAGCCGTCACAGAGAGCTTACATAGCTGGCAAATTAAAACGTTTACGGTTACGTAATCCGACTTCAGGAAACGACGGAACGTACACGTGTGAAGCTGGATCTCTGAGACACTCAATCAGGATCAAATTTCAAGGTAAGTTGAGAGGATTGCTTAACGCTAGTCGTTTTAGAGAAAAGGTAGAGGAATATTATTTTACATGATTTAATTTAACCCGTTCAGAACATTGACATTTTAGATGCCAGATATTCGAGCTCTACAAGAACACCAGTATGAGTAGTTTACTTAGTAATGTATTTGGTTCGCTACTGGTTAGTTCCTATGACAATGAACTAATTAATGGTAATATTTTATAATAATATTTCAACCAACCAACGGCGTGTATACAATACCACGTCAAAGTCTCACTCAATCTACCACTTCCAAAAGGCGAGTTTTTAAGCCAGGGAGAAGTAGTCAGATGAAGATAATCAATCGACTCAGAGGGGTATAGTAATCATTGTGTTCTTTGTCGGCTATATAAGTTATCGCATAACCTATCATAACTATTTTACATTTTGCATAAAACATAATTTGAGAGAAAGAGGAGACACTAAATTAGCAGTAAATAACTTTGAACGTGATCGTTTGTTTTGCATGATTGGCAATCTGTAATGAATAGTCTTTGTAGCCTAAAGCCCGCCGCTTTTAATCCCATATTCCAAGTTCCCAATGCTATTCCAATCTATTCCATATTATTTAGCCTTACTGTTTCATATTTTCCTGTGTGAATCGTCATCCAAAAACTTGCTAATTCCACTATTCTGCTATACTCGTTGTTCGCAACAGATATCCGATGCCCAGCACCGGGAAATATTTCAAATGGCAGGTGGGCTTACGTGAGAGCATCTGAAAATACATTAAATCCACATGCGTATATCCTGAATGAAAAGGTGACGCTCCAATGTAACCCTGGTTTTCACGCATCCAGTAACCAAGAATCACGGTGTAACTACCAAGGGCAATGGTCACCGCAACTATCGTCTTGTATAGCTGATTAATCGACGACATACATCATTATCATCTACAGTGATATGGATAGAGAAGGAGCGACTTGATATCCACCATCGACCTAGAAATTATGGCTGTCATGAACGGTTATCACCTCATAACCATACAGTTCAACAAATAGACAAGTGTCTACACCATTACGTAGATTGTAACAAAACTGTAATAAAGTATCCTTCACTGATCTATTTTTCATACTTTTTACACTTTTAGCGGAATTTGTTATAATAAATTGCACGAAAATAAAACTGTATCTTTGTAAGTGAGAGTAAACTTACCTTTTGAAATACATTGCTGCTCTCCTTGTGAATTTAGTTTGGCCAGAGACTCTTAAAGTTTATCATTTGCAATAAAGCAACATCTCAGATCAATAAATGGAGTTTTCGGTGTTGGCCATAGCATTCACCTAATAACCACTGGTAATTTTAAGTTTGCTAGAATCTTATCATTTGTTATTTAAAGTGACAATCGTTTAACAGTCATAATAGGAATACTTATGCACGTTTCTTTAAAATATTGATTATAATATATATGAATAACCAAGAGTAAAGCAGACAGTTTCAGTTACTGCAATATTACAACTTGATAAATCGTATAAATCCGAAACTCGCAAAGAGATAGAAAAAGAGAGACAGAAAGACAACGGAAGCAAAGAAACAAAAACGCACAGAACCGGTCAAGTACTGTTTCATTCATCGTTATGTCATGATTTTGTAGACACATTAACGTGAGAAATATAAACACATTGAATTGAAATTTACTAGAACACATTATATTGATTGCATTGTTCCCCCTTCCTATCGTCAGTCGTGAGAAAATGGATTAGTCGGCGATTTTGCTTTTAATTCAGCTGGTGAAGAACTAGATTTCTATACAACAGGGTTCACTTCCTCCAATATTCTCAACCTCAGACAAAGTATGTTTTAAATGAAACTTGCTTATAAAGACCAAACATGCCTCACAATACACCTTTTTATTCTAGTGGAGGACCCTTGGCCCCCTACATGTGAGTCGGTTTCGATGACCTCACAGCAACACCCCTACTTTATATGATCCTTGATTCGACCCTGGTCCTTCAATAAAGGTTCAGGCCCATTCAAAAGCAGTCAGGGGAGTTTGAATTCATTACTATTTATTAGAACAATCTAGACGGGCAATGCGTCTGAGCTACTTGTTGAGATCCAACCAACTGTGTGAATATGCCCCATTATGCAAAATTGCGTCAAAACATTCCCTATTGAAAGAAAATAAAATCATCGATTTGCCTCCGATCCTTCCATAAAGGTTCAGGCCACTACCTAGATTAGTCGGGGAAATTCTGAAATTGACTGGCCCCCTACCCCTACCACCACCACCGTTGAATCCTACACTACTTGTAAATAATATCACGAAATCATACATCACCACATATATTTAAATCGACTGGCAAATAGGTTGGCAGTCTCGTAGCTTACGAGGGGACCAGGGATTGGGGTGGAGGCACTCGGCGTCCTCAAATAAAAGAGAAATGTTTTGCATAACTTTAATTTGTATTGAAACATACTAATCTCTAACGGGAAATGACAAATAACCTTCAAATTTTGAGCACAAGTACGATACCGGAAATATTATAGTCAGTGTTTATCTTGAGAAAAGTACATCAACGTTGAATCACACGACTAATCTCAACGAATCGAAGTTAATAAATGTCTTAATAAAAAAGGATTTTCTGATGATTGAAATTGATTAGCAAAGTGTCAGATTTCTTTTCACACTTACGTCAAAATCATATCCTCGTAGCATTTAGAAATTGATGACATTTGTGTAAATGCATCTGGAAAGAGCACATGCATAAGCCTCAGGACAATTCAGTTGCATTATGTTTAGAAATAATATTTGTGTTTATAAAATTCCAACTATAGAGAACATTTTTTTTCCACAAATTTTCATGTCAATATATCTGTAATATTGTTGCGGCTTAATTAGGAAAGTGATAGCATTTCCTGTTCAAATGTGTAAAAATATGGTGAGGTAACATGGTGTCACATTAGTGGTCAAATGGTAAAATGTGCCAGTATATATAGAGAAGTAAATATTACTTAAGATACAACGTAAACTAGGACCAAGATCATCAGCTAATGTGGAATTAATTTCACAGGCCAGTACTCCCCGGCCATGAGGGATATTATATGATACGAAGAGGATGCATCACTGGTGACATGGTTATAACTTCTTGCCGAATCCACCCCCCCCCCCCCCATCCAATATTACATTGCAACTCCAGACTTTCCAAACCAGTTACCACTATCGCAGGTAATTTCCATTGCGCAAAACTCGTTGTCAAATATGCCCCCACAACTACCCCAATGTTTTGTGATCTAGCAATGAGGTTTATTTGTTTTATAGTGCTCTTTGTAAAGAGGGATATTATGTACGTGAAACAGGTTGTTGGTTTCGCTTAAGTTTTAATAATCAAAAAATGATTTCGTCATAATTTTGCAGGATTACGAACATATAAATCTCCGTAGATAATTTCTCAAAAACCTAAAATGCATTGTAATTGCTTCTAACGTCGAATCCGTAGTGAACGTACGGGCCTTAACTAAGACTTGAGACTCCTAAAGAACCATTTCCCCAAACAAATGTATGTATTTTGTATGTATTTGAGATCCTTCTGCAAGCGAAGAAGCCTCATTGGCCTATCAAAGCCGCAAGTTGAGCGAAGTCAGTCTCTTAGATTCATATTTAACGTCCATTATTATGAATTGTCAATTGTCAACAACTCTGTAACTGGACGACTGGGGACCTTATGATTGGAAGGCACCGGCGTTAATCACTGAGCTAACACTGCTAGTTACTCCTAGTTATAGGAGTTAACACTCCTACATGTTATTCCGTTCTTCATATTATTTGTTCCTTAAGCCGATTCCTGTATAGTTATGGTTTATTAGTCCATCAGCGACCAATGTTATGATCTGACGTCATACTTTCGTCATGTTACATTGTGTACTTTTCATTCCACGGCCGAGTATTGCTGGCAAACGTTCCATTGGGACCGAAAATTCCAACATATTTTTTAAAACAATA
>KN884379.1:42026-55992 GCA_000934455.1 Apostichopus parvimensis
TAAAGAGAGAGAGAGAAAGAGAGGGCGTGGAGATAGAGGGGGTGGAGAGGCGTGAGTGGAGAGAGGTGGTGGTAGAGAGATGTGGGTGGGCGGAAAGAGAGAATGAAGCAGGCAGGTGGGGAGAGAGAGGCGAGTTGCCGGGACGTTCCTAGTTCAGATAACACAGGGACGTACAGCTACGTGGAGAGGGGGGGGGGGAGGGGGCTTTCTCACCCAATAATTGGCTTAAATCTTCGTTGGAAAATCGGTGGTCAGAAATATGATTGTTGGAAAATGTATCTATGCAACATCTCTTAAAGTAATTTAAGATGATAGCACTTTGACAGGATATTTCTGATTTCTGAGTCAATAATATTAGGCGATTTCTATTAATTCTAATTTTAGGTTGACATGATTACAAGATTTGACGAAATTCGACCTTACAAATAACCCAAGTCTTGTTTCTAACTGCTTGCACAACTCATAATAAAGTTGAAAATACTACGAGCAGTTTACAATTGTCTGCATATGGTCAATTGGCGTTAGATTTAGCACCTCATCATATTACTATAATATACTAGATGATTTGAGGATTTTTGTCTTCTATGAACTGCCTTAGTAAATCATAGGCTTACGATTAGTCCACTCGTGTCTCAGACATGTATGAATTAGCCAGTCAGTGACCTAGGTAGGTGCAAAATACATGTTCTCTGCGTCCTATGCTGTTTCATTGTATAATCAAATAACGTTACATAGGAATGGACGTAACTTTAAAGCCGGCAAAACATTTAATAATCGTTTTCTATGAACGGTTAAGTATTGACTGTAATTTAAAAGCTATGAACTCGCTTCCATGTCTAACGGACAACTTTCTCTGTGTAGGTTGTGAATTTTTCGAAGCCCAGGAGAATGTTAATGTTTTATACGACCCTGTAAACAGAACATTTGGTTCAACTGCGACTTTCTCTTGCTCTTCTGGATACGTACTTATTGGTAACACCCATCTGGAGTGTCTAGAAACCAAACGGTGGAACGCCGCCAATGATGTTTCTTGTGGTAAGGGCATGGGCGGCGATCATGGGGGGGGGGGACATGTCCCCCCAATATTTTAGGTGGGGGGATATAGTGTCAAATATCCCCCAATATTTGGTGGAATAGTTTTTTGGGGGGGTTATAAATAGAAAATAATGCGTGAGATTATTTATCCAAATCATATTTGGCGGTGGCTAAAACTTCATCCAACACATGCTGCATGAGGTAAATGACTCTTCGTGGTCGTTTCTGTGACCTGTGACCGTATAGCATGTTTTCACTCATGATTATTATCATATTGTCTGTACATGTCTTGTGTATGAGTGGGGGAGACCGCCCTACCCCCTACCCCCCTTGAGCCTATTTTTTATGATATCGCAGTTTTATAGTAGCCGTTATAAGAGGTTTTAATATTTGTACACCAATAAATTAACTGTGTCTGAATTTTTGAAAATTCCCTGACCAACATTCTTCATCATACTTCCCTCTACTCGTGCAATTTTGACCGGTCTGTTAGGGGTTGAAGGGGATTTTTCTATATTGGTTGTCCATAGATGAAAGTTTGTGCAACATTATGGGTATGTTTTGAAGTGAATTTATTATTCAAATTCTGAACAAATAATGGGCTTAAAACCTTGAAAAGTGGGCCTGACGGGTATTGTGGGCCGTTACGTAGAATTACCTACAAAAGCAATGATCCACGGGAGATGCGATGAGGTCGAACATGATGTGTGACTGGTGAAAATCTTGAAAAAGGTTATAGATGAAAAATAAACTATTGGGAAAAACTTGGTTCTCAGGCAAAAGTGTACATCTGGTTAGTCATTTTCAAGCCCGAGAAGTGCCATTTCCGGTGATCTGGGGGGGGGGGGGGGGGCTATCAAAACCAGAAATGTTCTTGTACGCTGCGCGCCAACTAATGGTGGCGCTCTGCTTTTATACTAAGGTAGTCACGGGCCTTCCTACTGGTTTAGCAGTATGTCTCAATGATTATCTTAAAGCAACCTTTGCTGCGTCCTCCTTGAGTCTTTCTACATGACCGAAAAATCTCAATCTCCTATGTGCGACTAAGGTGTTTGGTTGGTTTCATTGTAGAGCTCATCGTTTGATAACCAATTGTTATACATATATCTATATACACAAAATATCACGAAGCGCGCGAACAATTTGGGGCATGAAAGTTGCTACACGCCTGCACCCAAGCAAATGTCCACTCCCAATATTTTAAACAAACCGCCGCCCCTGGGTAAGGGCATCGACCTTGATGACAGGGCCAGGTGCAAATCAAGAATGTTATAGAGGAGGGGTGTTTTCTGGGGGTCGGTGAAGGCGATTCTCAAGGTTGTGCTAATAATTCACTTGATCTATGTGTGAGTCTGAAAAGGGGTATTATATCCATTGAAGTGGCTAGCCTATTTCCCAGACTGAAAGTTAACATTCCGACTGACGATCGAGGTGGGGGGGGGGTGTGGGGGGAGACATGTGAACCCCTTACCACTTTGCGCAAGCCACTATACCTGAAACAAATTCGGTTACTTAAGAATTAGACCTAAGACGAAAGAAAAAAATGTATGAATATTTCTTGCCATGATCGAAGTGACTCAAAGTCACAACATAACTCAGAGTAATTTCCCGAGGTAAGTATAGTACAAAGACGTAAAGATCGCCGTGTAATAAATCTCATTGTCCCCACGCTTCATGAATCATTCTCTTGTGCGTGGGTATAGGTCAAACGTATTGATTTCGCGTTTTTCTTCCCAATCCCCAGGCTGTTGATTACAGCACCAATGGAAGGTTTTCACATCTTTCAAATGTGTAACTCTAAGTTTACACCTAAAGCTATTAGTTAATTCTCAGTCAATTCTAACGATAATGAATATTTTAGTTGCAGAATGCAATAGAGACGCAGCACAGGTTACGGCACTCCGTAGAAAATGCATGAAGACATGTGTGACCGATGCCGACTGTTTACGGGAAAGACGCTGTGTGTGCGATGGCGTCTGTGGATTGTCATGTATTCCGACAAGTAAGACTAGTCATAAATATTATCAGTAGCAAGAACACATTTCGCATAAGTCGAGATGCACAAACTCTGTCATTACCAATAGCCTATACGTGTAAAAATGATGATGATCAGCTTAATATAGCTACACAAAACCAGTAAGAAATACATCTCATTTTAAATGTGCCCTGCATGAAAAGAATTGAGCAAGTTTAAAAATCACATCAATGAGTCCGAAGTGTTTCTGTGTTATTCTTTAAGTTGTTTAGATCCTTAAACTTGGTACTGTTGTCAAATTGTGTTCAAAAATAATCACTAGGCAACGGTATGGAAATGGACACCCCATCTCAATCATTGATATGAGTTTGACCGCTGCCGCTATGATAGGTATCGTACATCTTATCCAACATGGAGAAAACGGGTTTGGTATGCTTGTGGTGGATAAAAGAACAAATTCCTGCCAACAAAAAACTACATCAACCTATATGCTATTATAAATACTGCACCAGGAATAAAGTCCATCGGCCTTACGGTTTCAAGCAGTCTGTAGTTGTTTCTATCTAATCCCTGCATATAAATGTACTGGCGGTGGGATATCGCACTTCCTAGTTACATATTTAATGTCCTCCTCACAACACTAGTGGTGGAGGCTAACTGAAACTTGGTGCGTTATTGTGAATTAGAATGCGGTACCTGTTACTAGCAAATGACATGAGGGGGGGGGGGGGACTTTCCAGTTCTGGGTTGGTGGTCAACGTAACATGTTATATGTGTGCGATAATATAGCCTACGCCTTTCACGAACTCCTATAAACCGCAAGGCAGATGGACTTAAAACCTGGAGTGTGTAATGCATATGATTTAGTGTTTCTATATGACGTTATTGGGATAGCGGTCAGTGATCAAACGTGGTAAGGTATATATGAAAGTTGATTCAACTTAGTTCTCTGACTTTTAGTTTTCAATTCTCTTTTCACAATTAAGCACGAGAGAACTTCTGTGATGTAATCCTAGTTCAAGTAGATAATACAGTTGTCACCTTAGATCCTGCAACATTAGTATTTGGGACAGATGCAACGATCTCGTGTTCTCCCGGCCATCTACCTATCGATGGAACAAGAGAAATTCAGCGAAGCTGCTTGAGCAATGGTGACTGGAGTGATGGATCGCTGACGTGTATACCTAGTGGTGAGTAAAATCTGGGAATCATTTCATGAGCCTGGCTACAATTCAGAATGGTTAAACACCTGCTGTAGTGAAACCCCCGACCCCGACCCCCGATCGTGACATTGTACTTTTACCCACAAAACTTTGCACCATTCGAAGGGATCGAACGAAACGGAAAATCAAACCAATGACATGGTGTCCAGTCTTTGTTACCGATTAGGTTGAATTAAAACAATGTTACGCATGCGTGGTCAGAGTGTTCACCGTTCCATTCATAACTGTACTATATATGTAGTTTATGTTATCATGATGTCTAGCACCATTAGCTTATGTCCGTGTGTGTCTCTCACTGTGACGTTCCTGCAGCGTAGAGAGAGATACAGTCGTCCGAAGGACACATTTCACAACTATCCTTCAGTCCTTAGTTGATTCACCTGCACTGGATCTCGCGAAAATTGTTCAGTGTGTAGTCTACGTTGGTCTTCAGTAATATCACGTATAGAGGTCAGGACAATTGTCTATGCATCCAATCAATAGTTTAATCTGGTCGTTGTATTTGTAACGAAATGGCCACCGTGTTTTCGATAAATTTTCGTACACTTGATCTCTGCAATAGGTCAAAATATTGGCAAAATAGAACGGTATTGTGTGCTTATTTTCTACACAATACTACTGAAAGTTTAACAGACCGACGAGATTGAACGCACAATGCAGCTTTACTATCATATGACTAGAATACATATAGAACAGTTTCACGAACTTGTAACGGGTGTACAGTGTGGTACTTGTCTCCCAAACACATTGTTTAGCTAATATCACATGTGGTGTCTGTTCTGTCACATCTCGCTATCCCCTCGCACCCAGGATCACTGATCCTAACCCTAACCCCAGGATCACCCAGGATCACTAATGTGCTATTTCACACGAAACACCGACGTATCTGCACTCAAGGGAACTGATATTGATAGTCGACGTTGTTTGCTTGCTCGTGCTTATATATAGGTTCACTTTTCAATTCAACTATATTTCAACCATTGTAACATATATAACAGTATAAACAAGATTACATGACTACATACCTTAATAATGATACAACGAATGTCAAATACAGGTTAAAGATATACAGAAAAGTCGAGGAGATTCACTGGAAAGCTACTGAAAGCTTGTTTTTGTGAGAAGCTTGTATAGCTCCAAACAATAGCACGATTGGAGAGAAAAATGTAGAACATGAGTATTATAAATAGTGAGGAGGACTTTGGGAGGAAGGAAATGACCTAATACCTCGGTCCATTTAAAACCTTACTGCAGGTCATATCATTGAGGATATTACAAAGTCAATGACAGCCGATACTTATGCCAAGGAAGGTGATGTAATCAGAAAAAGGGATTAACTCAATTTGGATCATAATGTCGCTGTTTTGGTCAATGTGCCTTTTGATAGGGCTTGAATTAAACAGCTGTTGACTTTGAACCTTTAAATGTAGTTTGTTCGCTATAATAAATATAGTATTGAGCATACCAATGTTTACGTTACTGTCTAAAGTGATTACGTGTGTACCGAAAAGAGAAAAAAAACATAACAAATTTTTGGATGTTATATTTTCCCCTATATGTTTCAATGTATTACCAGTTGTTAAAACTAATGGATATGGTGTAAAGATGGTTAAATTCTGAAAGCAATTTTGAAAAACGAAACAAAACGGTTTTCGTTATAAGAGCTAGATCACGCCTAGATGTGAGTTTAGTCATGAATATGCAACACTAAACAGCGACGGTATGTAACACATGCATACTACTCAATTGTTAGTTTTAGATTCCAATTTTGAGGTAAAATAAAGCCACCCGATATAATGATGTAATCCATAAGCTCTTGCGGGCTTCTCCCATATTCGTAGTCGCTAAGTGCCTCATAGCCTGTATGTATTTATTTAGCTTCATGGTCCGTCAGCGGTTTTCCTTACTGATAATGGTTATGCATTGATAATGTATGTATGGTCCGGCTGTAGTACAAAAAGTAAGTCAGTGTTCTTTCAATCAGCTTCATCGAACGTCATTTAAAACCTTAGCTAACTATCACTGTTAGTAGGAGTAGTAGCCTAGTCAGAGACCTAGTTCTAATAAAGTTATGCCCGTAGGCATATATGCAGAGAGAGATGGTGAAGTTGATTGAAGGTCTGTGATACCAAGTGTAGTATGATGTGTGACCATAGGCTAGGTTCTGCACATTTATTACTGTTGTCACTAGTTTGCTAGTAGCGTCGTCGATCAGCTGTTGTTCGAGCAAGGACAGCTTCGATGGTACTGAATATGCAATACATGCAGAGCGTTCTCTGTTTAAATCAAGAAGCACTTCGAATCATCTTCTGTCTTTAGCAGTTAAATCTTTTAATACTTTAGATCATTAATTATTATCAATTATTAAATTCTTTTATTAATTATTAAAATAACGTTTTTGCCAAATTAACTTTTCTTTTCAAATGAGCAGTTTTTATGTATTTCCTAACAAACGGAATCGCTTTAAGTTCCGAGAAGTCATCATGATCATAACTATGGAAGACAAGAACTAATATAGTAGTAAAATGTAGCTGCGATACATGCAAGTTGAGTCACGCTCGGTACCCCAGAAATTCAAATTCAGTCCTTGCAAAGTTAACATTTGCGTTACAACATTCAAACATATATGAATAGGAAGCTTCTTCTTAATCTGCTTTGTTCTTTTTTTAAAGATGCCTGCCGAAATCCACCAGAGATTGAACACGCATCTCATGATGTTAAACTGTATTACCCTCATGGTGAACGTTTGCGTTACTCTTGCAATCCCGTTTACACATCGATCTCTAACTCTTATATGCAATGTGTTGATGGGAATTGGTCAGAGGCAGACATCCGTTGTATAGGTATTTAAGCCACTCTTTTTCGCGTTTGATATTCAATTGTACCAAACCTGACACCTGACACTGGTTTCAAATAAGTATAATATGTAAAACACAAATCAAATTTTAAATACATTTTAGTCTTGTAGC
Source organism: Apostichopus parvimensis (assembly GCA_000934455.1). Lineage (NCBI taxonomy): Eukaryota > Metazoa > Echinodermata > Holothuroidea > Aspidochirotida > Stichopodidae > Apostichopus > Apostichopus parvimensis. The sequence continues at coordinate 49,229 of KN884379.1, forward strand.
TTCCTCGGAGACGAGGCCTTTAATGTGCCAAACACTATTATTCTGAATATGAATTACACTTCAACGAATGATCTGGTAGACCTTTGCTCTTCAGTAATTCTACTGCAATGGATTCATTGAAATGCGGTGGAAATACTACTGATATTCTCTATTTCAGGAAAAAGTTGTGGACATCCAGGCGACATCGATAACGGAGTTTTTATAGGGAGAGTATATTCATTTCCATACAGTGTGACGTATGAGTGCAATGAAGGCTTTAAGCTAAATGGCCGACCCACCAGAAACTGCCAAACAACTCAAGAATGGGACGGAATCGCACCAAGTTGTAGTCGTCAGTGCGTTTTTTCCCTTTCAATGGGAAATAATTGAAATGGAAGTGGAAATTTATTTCATAATGCTTGAAGCAAATGCATGAATTTTAGTAATTTATTAAAAGTAAGAATTTTTATATTACGATTATATAATTATGTTATGTATATTTTAAGACAAAATAACAGCAACAACGTTATGTCACACTTCCCGTACCGGGCAATAAATAAAAAGTCTGGTTATTTTATTCATAGATTCGAAAGAACGTTAATCGAAGAATTAAACATGGTATTTGTAACAAATTTCGTGAAAAAGTTCAATTTAAGATATGTTTTAGACTTTTGTATATTCATTTAATCCATTCGATTTATAGTTTGAGACACTAATGAGCAATAACTAATATAAGTATCTTTATATGTAACCATATGTGATACAAAGTGTATCACATTGGCTTGTGCGGAAGGGGGGGGGGAGGAGGGCGGAGGGCGGAGGGGCAGCCCCATCTTCATAGTATGTTGAGGTTTTATTGACATTAAATCGGGTAATAGGGTAAGTCCCTCCTCCGGGTCCAGGATGCCCCTCTCAAAAAGGTGAATGCTAATACCTAAATCAGTCAGGCGAATAAGAATCCCACAGACTTGAACTGAATAATACAACATGTTTACGGTAGTGATGCCAGTTAAATACTCACTCAAATTATCAGTGTAAAGATGAACTGATTTAATCTATACATTTTAGCGTACACATGCACACAATTTTAATTGTTATTTTATATTTTTATATCAGCTGTACAATGTCCAGCGCTTACTGCACCAATACATGGTAGCATGCACGGTTATGATACTGGATATAATGATAGAGTGAGCTTTTCGTGTGATCAAGGATTTAGCCTTCATGGTGAGCCTGTCCTCATTTGCCAGAGTGATGGAACGTGGAGCGCAGATGTACCTGTATGCACGGGTGAGTTTTATTTGTGACGACCAGCTTCTAACGCAAGTTTTAACCCGGCGGGGACCGGAAAACATGTATGTATATGTATGTTAATGTGTTCTGATATGTATGTTAAATTGTTATGATTATCATAACACTTGGGTAATACGCCCTCATTGACAGTTATGCAAAGCCAATATATACGCATTAACACACCATTAGAATCATTGTGGTCGAGTGGTACGGACTTCGGTTCGACCACAAGTGATTCTACTGGTGTGTTAATGCGTATAGATTGGCTTTGTATAACTGTCATTAAGCGTATTACCCAAGTGTTATGTTTATCATAACATATAAAGATATATATATATATATATATATATGCGTGTGCGTGTGCGTGCGTGGGTGTTTGTGTCCCGGCGCCCTGCTCTGTCGGGTAGCTTCTTAAAAAGTAATTTGTAATGATGAATATTGAAGACTATACTAGGCCCTAGTTTAATATAGCAATATATAGAAGCTCAAAAGCAGTCCTACCTAAGTTTTATGTTCAAAGTTAAGATTTGCATTAGAACATTCCAAACGTTAACGTCTTCTTTATCTGTTTTGTTCTTTTTTAAAGATGCCTGCCGAAATCCACCAGAGATTGAAAACGCATCTCATGATGTTAAACAGTCTTACGCTAATGGTGAACGTTTGCGTTACTCGTGTAACTTCGGTTACGTATCACTCTCTAACTCTTATATGCAATGTGTTGATGGGAGTTGGTTAGAGCCAGTCATCTATTGTACAGGTAATTTATGATATCCCGCTCTGCAAAAGGTTTGATCTCTATCCTAAACTGTAAAATATTTTGATTGTTACGTTATATTTGTTCATCAGCTGTACAATGTCCAGCGCTTTATACACCAGTAAATGGTCGCAAAGATGGTTCTGGAACTGGATATAATGATAGCGTGGAATTTTCGTGTGATCAAGGATTTAGCCTTAATGGGGAGTCTGTCCTCACTTGTCAGGGTGATAGAACGTGGAGCACAGATGTTCCTGAATGCACAGGTGAGTTGACTTTGGCCACCCGTATGTGTATATATTTATAGTAATTGTCAATCCAACGAAAGTTAATGCCCGAGGTCATCATCTAGGATAAGTATTGAAATTCTTCAATTATTTTACTGCTATTGATTTTCCTATTTCAGCTAAAAGCTGTGGATATCCAGGCGACATCATTAACGGAAGTATTAAAGAGAGAGTATATACATATCCAAACAGTGTGACGTATGTGTGCGATGAAGGCTTCACGCTAAATGGCCGAACCACCAGAACCTGCCAAGCAACTCAAGACTGGAGTGGAATTGCACCTAATTGTAATCGTGAGTTTTTGTCTTTTCTCATTTATGGGAAAATAATTTACAATGACCAGAAAATTCATTCCATTATGCATTTTTATTTAAGATATGGATATGAGTTATCCACGGAAACAGTGATTTTAACTAGCAAAATAACAATCATAGCTACAAAAACACACACAAGAGAACAAACAAAATCAAAGTAACATCTGAACTATCAACTGGCTTTTACATATGCCACGAGCTACACAAATATTGTCTGTAATCAAATAGTTTTGGAGGTAGCAAAAAAATAACAAAATGGTAAATGAAATTCGGTGCATTATTTTGTTTATAATCTAACCATTCTGGATTTACATTTTGAGATACTAATGAGAAATCTTAAAAAATTGAGTGAAGCATAAATCTCATAGAACTATCTGTGTATAGTATAATAGGTATATTGCTTGTAACTCCGTGGCGTGTATACAAAAGGACGTGGGGTGGGAGTTTGACAAGGCCTCATCTTCATCGTCAGTGGGGTCGAAACTTCATTGGGGATAAAATAATAGTCAGTGAGGGTCATCGTCAGTGGGGTTAAAGTCCCATGAGTTTTAGAATAGTGTTCGGTAAGATTTAGGTAACTCCCACAGGCCCAGGACACTCGTTCAATAACGGTTCAAGCCCCTACCGAAATCAGTGGGGTGGTGGTGGGATTAAGAATATCATCCCCTACCTTTGAAATCCTGTACATGTTACTGGTGTAGCTGTATGATCGGCATGTATTTTGTAGTTGTCACATTAGTTATATCTGACATAACACTACACACTCCAAGTTGTGACGTCGGAATAATCTTAATATTTTGATTGTTGTTTTATATTTGCACATCAGCTGTACAATGTCCAATGCTTGGTGCACCAGTAAATGGTCGCAAAGATGGTTCTGGAACTGGATATAATGATAGAGTGGAATTTTCGTGTGATGAAAGATTTAGCCTTAATGGGGAGTCTGTCCTCACTTGCCAGGGTGACGTGGAACGCAGATGTTCCTGTATGCACGGGTGAGTTGAATTTAGCGACCTATATTATTAACATTATTATATGACTTGAGTTCGTTTTAAAGGTCTTGGACTTGGACGAGGCTGTGTAGAAAGAACCCGAATGTGAATCAGTTCAGCCTATTGTATTATTACAGTCGTCTTCCCTTGAACAGAGTCCCCAAGAATTATGATATTGAAACGAAATACGTCGAATCTGCATACTGGTGGTTGCTCTTCTGAAAGTGCTAATTATGTTCAAATTATGATATACTGCAAATTTGGCTGTACGTGCTTAGCTTTATTTGACAGTAATGTACTTACAGGGAACCGCGCCGGGTTAGTTATACCATGTAGTCTAAACAACATGGAGTGATCACTCAAATTAATTTAATTTATAGCTACATCAGTAATTAAGTAGTTCTCCGCATCACTTAAGTCATTGTTATGTAATGTGGGGATCAAGCTGAATATTTCTATACAATATCCAATACATTCCACATTCCAACCTGTATGCCGGAGCGTCAATCATTACTGGAAACATGTCCCATTCCTAAAATCTTTGGTACTTCCCTGTCAAGATTAGAACCACTCGATTGTGTTTCAATTTCTTACAGTTGAGTATCCAAACACATGTTAACTGGGAAGCTTGGGAAACCGGCACCGATATACTAAGGACATGGAGTTGGAATTGAAATTGAATAAGGAAAACAGGTTTCTGTCGAGCTAATATCAATGGAACATATTTAATAACATGTTATTTTTTCCAACGAGGCTTTTCGTATTTTTCCCTCTAGAATATTGTCAAAAGCCTAGAGAAGATGTCATGTGGGTATTCAACGATAGCTGCCGAGGAATAAGTTTCCAGCCTAACAAATGCGGTCTTTCTTACCTGTGTGATGATGATTATTTTCCTATAAACCAAAAAGTCATTTGGTCGTGTTCAAAAGGAATATGGCAAAAGAACGCCGAACCGATATGTAGTACAGGTAAGGATTTTGTTTACACAAGAACACGGAACTCGGAAGTAATTTTGCCTGGCTGTTTCCTTTTAAAGTCCAGATAGAAATCTGTTCCATTGCCATGACCACTACCAAAACTAATAAAAAAAGTTGACGAAAGTATTGCTTCCAATTGAATTAAAAGATCATATCTGTATTCATGTCAACCACATCGCTCCAAATTTTTCGAGAATACATTCCCAAAGCTAAGTCAGTAATGCAAAACCAAACATCTCCTGTAAGCATTCACATTAACAGAAGCGGCTGAGGCGGGTTCAGTCTGTGGTGGGTACATGGGGTTGGGGAGGATAAACTTCGAAGGACACTGGGATATGTGACTTCACCGCAAAACGTTCAGACAAATTGGATCATTTGATGTGCATTCTGTACCACAATTGCCATTATTTAAGGTTCTTTAACAAAATGGCATTTCATTGCAATTTCCTTTATTTTTTAACAAATGGGAACAATCGTATGACAGCCTTCTTAATTTCTGCACAAAAGGTCACTTTTTAAATTACACAAAAAAGAAAGGAGGGGGTACGCCACGCTCTTAATACCTCACACCCCTTCGACAACGCGACTATAAAAAGCTAGTACAAATGGAATAAGTAAGCAATCCATGGAATTGCAGATCTTATCCCAAACGGTTACCATCATTATGACTAACCACGTTTGCAGTACTATCGCCTTGAATATTGGTACGTGCATAGATATTGCCGAAATTAACCCGTTGAACATATCCATTGGCGATGTGATCATTGTCGTTTACATTAAATAGTGCACTGTAAAATACAGTCTCTGACACTCACTGTGTTTGAAGCCAATCTGTCCTTTGGAGGAGGTCGTTACACATTTTAATTTTCACACGCATACACAAATACGTCTCACACACTGCTTTTTGACCCCTCACCTAAAAAGTAGTAATTCCACCCCATCGTATTGTGTCACGCTATTGTACCACTCCGACCCCCCCCCCCCTTCCCCACATCTTTGAGAGTCTAATCCAACGAGTTTCAGGTCAGCGCTTCAAGGCAATGTAATATGTGGGCAGCTATTCCATTTTTGCACAAATTGTCGATAAAGCACAATATCTTATCCTCAGTACATTGCATGAATGAATAAGATTACAACATATCAAAGGAACCTACTTTCAACGAAATGTTTGCGTCTTTCTTACCATGCATGTTACTACCGGTCAGTTATAACACACTTAGCCGAAAGCAGATACATTTGTCTCACATTGTGGCTCGTTGACCATTAAAAGTATATCCCAAAGAAATTCTTGTCCGTTCTCACTAATATAATTATTATATAAATAACGTCAAATTTCGAAAACATAAATGGTTATATTCCTTAGTATACAAAGGCCTACTCGTCAAATAAAGGGACTTTTCACAGGTACCAATTCCCAATGTGAAACATGTACGCAATCCATAGAGTTCTAGATCTCATCCCAAAATTTGGGTATATGACCATTATGATATAATAATTCTGGAGGCACATCGATAAACATAGATCCACCACGTTAAAAGTAGATGAGTCTTTATCTCACTGACCTCATGAGCTTGGACATTTGACGCCCATTAAAACGCTGTAACAGTCTTTAAAACAATTGACATTAAACCGTTATAACTTTTGATATGGTTGACACTTTCTGCTATTTTATCAATGTGGCATGTTCATAACCAAAATATCATCCCTATACATGTAATGTACTTATAATGTAAACATAGCAAAAGTTGCAATGGAAATGTATGTTTTTGAATATGTACGGGAACTATGGGGTCCATCATGGTGATGCAGGAAATACGTGGTGAAGGTTCCATTGTGGGGGGGGGGGGGGGGGGGGAAGCAAGTTGAGAGGCAAGTTGACGTAATGTGTCAGGTTGTGTGTATGTCATGGGCAGTATACATATTACCCTTTTATATCCTTTACCTAGTCATACGAATTGTTTACAGTTTTATTTATTTAGCCTCTGAAGAAGATCCTGCTAGGATCGAAACGTCAGGCCAACTTACTATTACACATTTTTTTCTTAATCGTTTCATTGTTTTCGCTTGAGCTCCTGTTTTCATCCATCCATCCATCCATCCATCCATCCATCCATCCATCCATCCATCCATCCATCCATCCATCCATCCATCCATCCATCCATCCATCC
>KN884379.1:65271-78097 GCA_000934455.1 Apostichopus parvimensis
AAATGATTTACACTGACCAGAAAATTCATTCCATTATGCATTTATATTTAAGATATGGATATTAATTATCCATGTAAACAGTGATTGTAACTATAAAAATAACAACAAAAGCAACAATACACACACACAAAAGAACAAGCAAAACCAAAACAACATCTTAACTAAGAACTAGCTCTTACATATGCCTGTAGCTACACAAATGTTGTCTGCAATCTAATAGTTTTGGAGATAGCAACAAAAAAAAAGGGGGGGGGGAACGATCTGTGTATAGAATAATAGGTATATAGCTTTTATTTCCATGGCGTGTACAAAAGGACGTGGAGTGGGGGTTTGACAAGGCCTCACCTTCATCGTCACTGGGGTCAAAACTTCATTGGGGATAAACTAATAGTCAGTGAGGGTCATCGTCAGTGGGGTTAAAGTCCCATGAGTTTTAGAATAGTGTTCGGTAAGAGTTAGGTAACTCCCACAGGCCCAGGACACTCGTTCAATAACGGTTCAAGCCCCTACCGAAATCAGTGGGGTGGTGGTGGGATTAAGAATATCATCCCCTACCTTTGAAATCCTGTACATGTTACTGGTGTCTCTGTATGATAAGCATAAATTTTGTAGTTGTCACATTATGCATATCTGACAAAACACTACACACTCCAAGTTGTGACGTCGGATAAATCTTAATATTTTGATTGATGTTTTATATTTGTATATCAGCTGTACAATGTCCAATGCTTGGTGCACCAGAAAATGGTCGCAAAGATGGTTCTGGAACTGGATATAATGATAGAGTGGAATTTTCGTGTGATGGAAGATTTAGCCTTAATGGGGAGTCTGTCCTCACATGCCAGGGTGATGGAACGTGGAGCGCAGATGTTCCTGTATGCACGGGTGAGTTGAATTTGGCGACCTATATTATTACATTATTATTACATATTATTACATTATAACATTATTATATGACTTGAGTTCGTTTTAAAGAATTATGATATTGAAATGAAATACGTCGAATCTGCATACTGGTGGTTGCTCTTCTGAAAGTGCTAATTATGTTCAAATTATGATATACTGCAAATTTGGCTGTACGTGCTTAGCTTTATTTGACGGTAATGTACTTACAGGGAACCGTGCCGGGTTAGTTATACCATGTATCCTAAACAATATGGAGTGATCACTCAAATTAATTTAATTTATAGCTACATCAGTAATTAAGTAGTTCTCCGCATCACTTAAGTCATTGTTATGTAATGTGGGGATCAAGCTGAATATTTCTATACAATATCCAATACATTCCCCATTCCAACCTGTATGCCGGAGCGTCAATCATTACTGGAAACATGTCCCATTCCTAAAATCTTTGGTACTTCCCTGCCAAGATTAGAACCACTCGATTGTGTTTCAATTTCTTACAGTTGAGTATTCAAACACATGTTAACTGGGAAGCTTGGGAAACCGGCACCGATATACTAAGGACATGACTTGGAATTGAAATTGAATAAGGAAAACAGGTTTCTGTCGAGCTAATATCAATGGAACATATTTAATAACACGTTATTTTTTCCAACGAGGCTTTTCGTAATTTTTCCCATAGAATATTGCCAAAAGCCTAGATCATATCTGTATTCATGTCAACCACATCGCTCCAAATTTTTCGAGAATACATTCCCAAAGCTAAGTCAGTAATGCAAAACCAAACATCTTCTGTAAGCATTCACATTAACAGAAGCGGCTGAGGCGGGTTCATTCTGTGGTGGGGACATGAGGTTGGGGAGGATAAACTTCGAAGGACACTGGGATATGTGACTTCACCGCAAAACGTTCAGACAAATTGGATCATTTGATGTGCATTCTGTACCACAATTGCCATTATTTAAGGTTCTTTAACAAAATGGCATTTCATTGCAATTTTCTTTATTTTTTAACAATGGGAACAATCGTATGACAGCCTTCTTAATTTCTGTACAAAAGGTCACTTTATAAATTACCAAGAAAAAAAGAATGGAGGGGGAACGCCACGAAATACCTCACACCCCTTCGACAACGCGACTATAAAAAGCTAGTACAAATGGAATAAGTACGCAATCTTATCCCAAACGGTTACCATCATTATGACTAACCACGTTTGCAGTACTATCGCCTTGAATATTGGTACGTGCTTAGATCTTGCCGAAATTAACCCGTTGAACATAGCCATTGGCGATGTGATCATTGTCGTTTTACATTAAATCGTTCACTGTAAACCTACAGTCTCTGGAATTTAACACGGGTTTTGTCATTTTGGTATACTTGTTATAGTCAACATGCTGTTTTTGTTATTGCTACCTTAGACACCTGACCTTTTACCCTAAGACCTGACTGAGTCATGTAGGCACATCGTCCCATGGCCAGGTACATACTCAACAGGCTTGAGTTACCTTTAAACAAATAGTTCTCCACTTATCCCACATGGTTTCGAAGATTTCGGCCAATTTGTCGTTTTGGTATGCGCTTTACAGCCAAAGGTTCCGTGTTTAGTAACTGGTCGTTTGACATCATACCTATGAATCTATAACGTAATAAGTAACATGAGCACGAGATCCCATACCAATGCACACACCCACTGAGTTTCAAGTCAGCCTTTCTTTTGGAGGAGCTCGTGACACATCATCATTTTCACATGCATACACAAATACTGAAACTGAAAGTCTGCCAGTGGTACTGGTACTGTGCAAGTATAATTATATAGATTTACATTTTATCAAATATTGAAGTAAAGCAATGATCAAATGTGAAAGTAACATATTAGGTGGGATATACAGTACCTTACACATTCAAAGTACAACAAAGGCCATGTGTAGGTTGTTAATGCTATTTTGAATCGATATTATTATGTTCCGACGTCTAATATGAAATAATTTTTTGACTCATACTTTTTTTTTACCAACATTTTTTCGGATACAATTTTTTCGGACCCAACTTTTTTGTTGACCAAAACTTTTTTTTTGACCAACATGTTTTCGGACCAATTATTTTTCGGACCAAAATTGTTTTTGAACAAAATATTTTGTGGCCAAAATTTTTTTTTACTCAAATTTTTTTTTTTGATAAACAATTTCGGATCAAATTTTGTTGGGCCAACATGTTTTCGCAACAAATTTTTTCGGAGCAATTTTTTTGGACCAACATGATTTCGGACCAAATTTCTTTTGGGCCAACATGATTTTGGACCAAATTTGGAAGAAATTTGGGTCCAAAAAATTTAATTCCCCCCAAAAAATTTGGTCCAAAAAATTAACTCTCAAAACTAGTTTTCTTGGTACAACAAAATTTTTGGATAAAAAAATAGCTCTGAATTTTTTCTTTTTGTCGGAACATGGAGACGTCGGAACATAGAGATGTCACTATTCATAGTGTTAATCTGTAATGGTAACAGTATAGTAGCCTATACAGTACTCAATAGTACTACTTTGAAATTAATGGTATGGCTACTATAGTCTATACCTATGGTAACCTAGCAACCTACTCATTGTTTAAATTATAAAGAGTAAAATCTTACAAAATGCTACACAATGTGTCATGCTATACTATTACTAGCATATATATGTTTGTATTAATTTTTGGTGGGAAGGGTGAGGGTGTGCAAGCCAAAAACTGATCCTAGCAATCAAACTTAGTCGGAACTTACTATCTATTTACAATGAGTATCTAGTATTACATTACCAAAGAAAATTAAATCAGTACTTATTTGAAAATAATTAAAAGTAACATACCTTTAATACTGTAGCCAGGACTGTCTTCTAGTAATAGTAGTGTTGCAATAAAATCTTCTTCAAACTATAAAGCGAAGTCACTGTTAGTCATCAAAGCTGATTCCAATATGTTTCGATCGATCCAGATAGAGTGAAAGTATGGTTTTGAATGCTGCAGGCCTGAAATGCTGTTATTAATATTATCTGATTCTGAACTCAGTGTCAAGATGAACCAAATATCCTCTGTACCATAACTCATGCATGCATTCTATCAGTCATCACTGCTGACAATAATCTGAAGTGAAGACTGCTGCTTGACCTCTCAAGGACAATAGTTAGCAAATTGTCCAAGAGCTGAGTTCAATGTCTGGATACAATATGGAGTATCTAACCAGTGGCAGCACCAGCCTAAGTAAACCAGGAGGGGGGCATCACATAGATCAATGTGAAGTTGAACCAAATATCTTCTGTACCACTAAAACCATGCATGCATTCTATCACTCATCACTGCTGATAATAATCTGAAGTGGAGACTGCTCATTGACCTCTCAAGTACAAAAGTTGGCAAAATTGTCCAAAAGCCAAGTTCAATGTTTGGATAAAGCATGAAGTATCTCACCAGTAGTGGTACCAGCCTAAGTAAACAGGGAGGGGGATGACAACATAGATTATTGGGGGGTGTAAATATCTACTTACCTCACAAGGACAAAAGTTGGCAAATTGTCCAAAAGCTGAATTAATGTTTGGATAAAGCATGGAGTATCACACCAGGGGTGACACCAGCCTAAGTAAACCGGGGTTGGGGGAACCTGGAGGCAACATAGATTCTTGGGGGTGTAAAAATGTATCAATTGGACAACTTTTACATATTTAACCTCTGAAATTATTGCAATTTTAAACCTGGGGTTGAGGGGGCAAGAAAAACAATCTGAGGGAACAAATTACCCCCTCCCCCTGTAGCACCAGCACTGTATCTCACTAAATATTTCCATGGATAAGAACTTGAGTCATGTCAGCAGTACCCTGTGTGTTTAGCGTAGGTGCTATGTCGGAGGAGTTTTATAATATTGCCTATATATATTATTAAGTGGAAATGGAAAGGATATAAGTTTTTATTGGAGCTTGGTATTTGGTCATTTTTACCTTGTCTGTAGCTATTTGCAGATCAATAACATTTATCAAATTCATGATTTCACTATAAAGTTAATGTTCATATATTTACTGTAGGTGATCTGATGGGCACAAAAGTTGATACAAACTTTCAAATAACCAAAGAAAGTAATACAGGTCAAAAGTCACCCAGATGCGGGTCAACTATTGGATTACAATAGCTAACTCCCAACCTTACTGTCCCTCCATGCATGCATTCTATCAGTCATTACTGCTGATAATAATCTGAAGTGAAGACTGCTGCTTGACCTTTCAAGTACAAAAGAGAAAAATATCTGAAGGGAAAAATGACCCTCCCCCCCCCCCTGTAGTGCCACCACTGTATCTCACTATTTCCATGGATAAAGAACTTGAGTCATGTCAGCAGTACCCTGTGTGTTTAGCGTAGGTGCTATGTCGGAGGAGTTTTATAATATTGCCTATATATATTATTCAGTGGAAATGGAAAGGATATACTTAAGTACCTAACCTCTGAATTATGCAATTTTAAACCTGATTAGTGAAATTTTGAATGAGTACCGGATCTGAGTGGGGGTGGGGGGGGGGGTTCAGACGGCTAGGAAAAAATCTGAGGGGTTAAATGCCCCCCTCCCCCTGTTGTGCCACCACTGTATCTCACTATTTCCATGGAGAAGGATGTTGAGCCATGTCAGCAGTACCCTGTCACCTTGGCACTGGGAGTTATTGCATTAAATGTCTGTAAATTAACTTTGACCTCGTATAACTTCACACACAAAAGTCACCTTGGGTCAACCCATTGACATTTTTTATCGGTGAGACGTGAATATAGCATGAAAACTATACAAATTCAAACATTTTTTCTTTGCCCATTTTCTCCCCCCAAAATACTAGTTCTTTAACATAAATTGAAATTTGGTGACCTCGGATCACATGACCGTTAAGTTTGAAAATATTCCCCTATACCATTTGCAACTTGTCCCATAAAAGCAACCGTGTCACGCCTTGGCACTGGGAGTTATTGCATTACATGTCTGAAAATTAACTCTGACCTCGTATAACTTCACACACAAAAGTCACCTGGGGTCAACCCATTGACATTTTTGGTCGGTGAGACGTGAATATAGCATGAAAACTATACAAATTCAAACATTTTTTTCTTTGCCCATTTTCTCCCCACAAAATACTAGTTTTTTAATATTAATTGACCTTTGATGACCTCGGATCACATGACCGTTAAGTTTGAAAATATTTCACTATACCATTTGCAACCTGTCCCAAAATATCAACCGTGTCACACCTTGGCACTGGGAATTATTGCACTAAATGTCTGAAAATTAACTCTGACCTCGTATAACTTCACACACAAAGGTCACCTGGGGTCAACTCATTGACATTTTTCATTGGTGAGGCGTGAATATAGCATGAAAACTATACAAATTCAAACATTTTTTCTTTGCCCATTTTCTCCCCCCAAAATACTAGTTTTTTAACAATAATTGACCTATGCTGACCTTGGATCACATGAAAGTTAAGTTTCAAAATGTTTCCCTAACCAGTTCACAACTTGTCTCCAAATATCAACCTTGTAGCACATTGGCACTGGGAGTTATTACAGTGTTAATGTTCTTGGTTTTTGGACCATAACTGACCTTTGGTGACCTTTGTGGGCACCAAAAACAATAGGGCACACCTTCTCTATATGGCAGATCCATGGTCCAAGTTTGGCCTCAATCCAATGTTCCCTTATTGAGATAGAGCGTACCCAAGCAAGTGTCACAGATGCACACACAGACACACAGACACAAACACACACACACACATACATACACACACACGCCAACCTGACTACATAGGTTCCTTTTGCTAAAGCAAGGAACCAAAAATGGAGAAAATTGTCTTAGGCCTCCCAATTTGAGAGTTTCGTGTCACTGAAAACTGCAAGTACAATCAATTAATATTAAAAATTTAAACAACAATAAACAAGAAAGGATTGAATCATAATATAATTGATACATTAATTATTGTTATCTTCATCTTGATTTGGCAATATGCGTCTTACTTTCATAGACTATGAATCACTGATCTAAATATGGATGCGAGCTCGTCTCAATTACATCAAAATAATGCAGTGTATGCTACGTTTTAAATCATATACTATCTATCGGAGGAAGGGTGACGTCTCTATGTTCCGACGTCTCTATGTTCCGACAATACCAAATAATTTTGGACTCATAATTTTTTTGACCAAAATTGTTTTTGACCAACATTTTTCGGACCAAAATTTGTTTGGACCAACATGCTTTCGGACCCAATTTTTTCAGACCAACATTTTTTTGGACCAATTTTTTTTTCGACCAACATGTTTTTGGACCAAATTTATTCGGACCAAATTTTTTTTTGAACCAACATGATTTCGGACCAACAATTTTCGGACCAAATTTTTTTGGGGGGACTTAATTTTTTTGGGCCCAAATTTTTCGGACCGACTTTTTGAAAAACAAAAATGTTCAAGTCCCCCTCTCCTTATAAACCTTCCCCGACAACGGCGATCCACCGTTATGAGCCTGAAAGTGGGGACAGAAATTTGACTTTGCGAGCCCCCCTCCCCCTCTCTCATCGTATTTCTGAACTATTTGCAGTTGTTACCTACACCAAAGATCCTCCCAAAATTCAAGAGGAACTCATGGAGAAAAAAATGTACTGGCTGAAGTTAGGCGAGTTGTTTGATTTATCGTGCGATGCAAAGAATGCTGACTTGGTATTATGGACGAGAGTCGAGACAAACAAGCCTGTAAAAGTTGGAAAAGAACTTAGTTTCAACGCAAACTTTGATAACCAAGGGAGCTATGTGTGTACAGCAATCGGCATTACGACCGTTAACAGTGAGCCTCAGGTCTTGATCATCAGTGGTAAGGGAACTACTTGTTTCGATTTTCTGTCTGATCATATAAAAAATGTATTTTCGGTTTCGATGATAATCGTGACCTTTGCATTCATGATGGCGTATGTGGGCCGGTGCTTGTGTATGTGTGCGCGTTTGTGACGCCCAGCTTGTAAACTCGATATCTGAAGAAGGGAAGTTCGGACCAATTCATATTTGGTGTGTAGAAGTACCACATTGAGTACAAGAAGATTTCTGTTTTTGTGGAGGTAAAAGGTCGATAATTTGGGGTCACCAGAGGTCAAATTGCGAAACCTTGTAAACACGATATCTAAAGTAGGTACAGGTAAGCTTGGAGCAGATCACATATTCAATATGTGTATGAACCACATTGATTACAAAGAGCCTATAGTTTTGAGTGGACGTCAAAGGTCATTTGGGGTCACCAGGGGTCAAATTGTTTAAACCTTGTAAACATGATATCTCAAGAAGGGAATCTTGGGCTACACTAATTAACTTACTTTCCTAAACATTATATCGCAAGGAAAGCTTGGACAGATTGCATATTGGTTATGTAATTGTACAACATTGAGTACAAGAAGCCTTATGTTGTGGGCGGAGGTCAATGGTTGTATGAGTTCACCAGGGGTCAAATTGCAAAAACCATGTTTAACACAATATTTCAAAAAAGGCAGTATCATATTTAGTATATACATTGATGTACAAGTTCTTAGCCTGTTGTTGAGGTCAATGGTCATTTCCGGATAGCCTGTGTGATTGTGAGTGTATTGTTTGTCACATAACACTGCTTTACTAATATCGAGTATGTTGTACACCCTCACTATACATTATGTCAGATTCATGAAGAAAACTAGCTGCTCATGTTACATCATCAAAACCACAATGCACTTTTGCATCCTGGTTAATATGTCATGTTATTTACAAACAGATGGTTAGGTTTGCTGTGTAACGAAGAACATATATCTTAATTCAAGATATTTCAATACATCAGTAGACCTACAACCTTTCCTTTGTTTTGTCAAAATGATGATGCTTTCAGAGAAGAAATTTTACACATCTTCTTATTTATAAACAGACATGTTAATCCACATCCTATTGGAGGGGGAGGGGGTACACCGGCGGAGCGAAGAGGTTCGTAGGAAGCCCAATGATCACCCCCTTGTACAGGCATGCCTGTTATTCAAATATTCGAAACTTAAGCAGTGTCTATACAGTAAACACCACTTTGATATTCCAAGCCAATATTCCAAGTTAAAACATCACATAAAGTAATTGATTCACCAAAATGAAGAGAAACTGAATATACACATCCTTGTCATGATAGTCTTTATGTCAAACTCTTTAATCTGACAGCTTGTTTGTGTTTGTACCAGTTAACCTCACCACTGGAAGTGACACACACATTCACATGAACATTTTAAAAATTAAACACAATATGGTTAACAAGGAAGATAGAAATAAAATAAATGTTTTACGACTTTTCTTCAAAGATTACTTGAAATTCACTCTATGGGTATTCAACCAATCAATTGACCCCACCATCAATGGCACGGTACGTATATTCTTTTGTTCTTTTGAACTGTGCAAACATAAAGAAACAACGGAACTTTATAACCACAAAAATTACTGCAATTTCTCCTAAATGGAAATAAGTTGTTGTTTGGTGGATCGAGAGCTTACTGTTTATAACAAGGGTGTATCCTCAAGAAGCATTATGTAAGAACTCGGTAAGAGTATCTAGTTTAAAGGGTGTGAAGACTCGCGCAAAAAGAAACGTCTACTGCTGGTAATCTGACCTAGTTTCGAATAAGGTGTAACAGAAGTGTTAGACACCACCATCGATCCTAGAAAATACACACACACAGCTTGCTACCATCGGTAATTAGACACTAGTGTACAGTCAGTACATACAGCTGCGGTCAATACCCACAGCACAGTGTACAATAATACAGCGATGGACATCTCAAGTCCAGCTAAAGATAACAAGGTATCACATTTCACTACTGTACTGTCTGCATTTTGAAGCGACACGAACAAAACGTCACTTGCAAGCAACGAAAAGTTAACTTTTTCAGATGGCCGCACGCGGTTTGGGGCGAGTCTTCAATGCCTTTAAGTGTCTCTGGGTAATAAGTGTGGAAGAGTGGAGGGATAGAGGGGTGATATCAGTACTGGGTGTATAAAGGTATATCTGGTATGGGGATAGACTGGTATCTAGCATGGTTTAATAATGGTATCTGGCAAGGTTTATACTAGTATCTGGCATGGTTTTATAATGGTATCTGGCATGGTTTATAATGGTATCTGGCGTGGTTTATAATGGTAGCTGGCATGGCTTTTATAATGGTATCCAACATAGTGTGGTATCTAGCATGGGGATATAATGGTATCTAGCCTGGTTGTAAAATCAGATATTGTATATAGAATGGGTCTACGCTGACATATGTTGAGATATTTGAACTTAATTGAATCACTCTACCAAACCAGTTTAACAATTTTTAACCCTCCTATTTCATTTTGTAGTTGATAAATGAAGGATATAACGTGACGCAAGCAGCTGACTCATCAAAAATCTTCATTTACAAGAAACGAAGTACAAACGAAGAGGAAGACTATAAAGTTTTCAACAACTTGAGACAGATTCTAGACAAATGGGAGGACTGGAATATTACAATAAACTGTGAGTCTACAAAATGATTGATATCTTCAGCTCGACTATCTACTTAAACTTAAAATTTGGTTGACATTCTTGCTCTTATAATTTTGCCTACTCAGTTTGGAACTTTGAATGCAAGAGTTGTCATACAAAACGTGTGTCGGGTAGAAAGGTATAGTAAGGGATAGGACAAGGGATGGCAAAGATTTTATCCTTTTGCAATGTAGAACTTCGAACCTGCTTTTTTGTATGGTTATTTTATTTGAGGGGGCAGCACTGGGGAAAGCATACAGTGTATTGAATGATTGAAACAAGACCAGCCCCAGCGGGGATAGCATACAATATATCAAATGATCGTAACTAGGACAGGGCCCAGTGGGGATAGCATATGCTATACAGTGTATCAAATGATTGTAACTATAGAACAGGGCCCAGAGGGATAGTATGCAGTGTTAAAATGATTGTTACGAGAGTAGGGCCCAATAGGGATAGCATACAGTGTATCAGGGCCCAATGGGGGATAGCATACAGTGTATCAAATGATCATAACTAGAGCAGGGACCAATGTGGATAGCATACACTTTATCAAATGAACGTAACGAGGGCAGGGCCCAATGGGATAGAGAGATTTTGGAGGAGTACCTTATACCACTTGCTATGTGTTTGTCGGATCAGAGAGTTAAAAGTGAGAAAAATTTAAGTAGAAGAGTGTCCTAAAGGTTGGGTGAAGGTTTGTGGTGAACGAAGAGGGGAGAGTGGGTTGGGGATGGGGGGGGGGCTGTCAAGTTTATCACTTATGATTTCATTGTTTAATTATGCCCTGATCCCTACCTTCTATCCATTAAACTTCTCTAACATACAGCTTAGCGCCACAAACTTTTAAATTGGTGTCACGACTAAGATCAAATAATTAACGTATAAATCTTAACACACTTACAAGAAGTAAAAGTTGTGGACAATTATACATTTAACGTTATATCTCTATACGCAGCTTACTGTAGAGAAGGGTCTGTTTATACTGATTACGGCAGGATAGAATTCCCTAACGTGTTCCTTGGTGTAAATGCAAATTCATCTCAAAAGTCTTTGACATCAGGTAAGTTAGACTTCACCGAGGAAAGGACATTGATTATTTTTCTGGTATTTTCTTCTGATACGTTGTGAAATGATTCTACGCGGAATTGCTTGTGTTACTTTTAATCAGTGGCGGAGCGTCCATACAGTCAGGGGGGCGGATGCCCCCCCCCCTCCCGACGGACTCAAATGGACTGCTGGCGCCCTTTTCAGCTTTTTACCACTTTTTACTTATTCGCGATTATTGACATATTGACATTTGTCACATCTTTTTGGTGTACTCTTCTGACAAAATGCTCTAACTGCTATTTATTCTTCGTTTATCTGCAAATTAGCAAGGCCTGGAAAGGGTCATTTCCGGCGATCTAGGGAGTATCTTTACTCAAAAAAAAATTGTACGCTCCGCGCCAACCTGTGTTGGCGCTCCGCTTAGATTGTGTCGAAAGCGCCCCTACAGACCATTCTCGCCCCCTCTGACCAATACCCCTAGCTCCGCCACTGCTTTTAATCATCACATCATTGTGGAAAAAAGTAGCACGTAGTTCACACATATGTACGTACGTGTTTTTGTGTAAAATTGAATTTCTATTCATTAGCATGGCATGGAATATGTGTTGCTATACACCTTGCCTAGTGTAACAGGAATTTGTTAAACCAACTTATAGTGAGTAGCCTTAAACCTGTACAAGAAAGCCTATTGTTTCATGTGCAGGTCAAAATTCATTTGAGCTAGACACAGGTTCAAATCTGAGTCCAATAGAAATCTGAAATGAGCTACAACCTTCATAAACTTGAACATGTTAAGAAGGTCCACTCTACTGATTACAAGGCTTCTTTATATTTATGAAAAAAGGTCAAGAAGATTAAATTTAACAGAGGTCAAATTCTGAGCACCTTGTTAACTGGACTCCAAAAGTAAATTATCCCTGGATGCAGGTCACGTGATGTGTTAACATGTCATGTGTAAACTCGCATTAGTGCAAGGACCTGGCTCATCAAATGGAGTCAGAAACAATAACAACTTGTAATTATGCAGGTCTTCAGTGGTGTATTCCACATTCTAAAACGAACCATGGCAAGGATTCATAAAGTCCGCTGGTTTTCTGGCTTTTATGAATATTCATTTTCTATAAAAGTAGAAAGTCAACGGACACGATTGAATTATGATGTGTAATTATTATTAAATTTTGTTTTGAAAATAATGAGTTTTTGCAATTAAAGAAAGGAATAATTATCATATATTTTTCACAGACCGATCACAAGCCACTCGCAGATGTAACGGTGATACGTTCAAAGAGGCGTTGTGGGACGACCCTGTAATTGTTCAGGTACAAGACGACG
>KN884380.1:21150-37368 GCA_000934455.1 Apostichopus parvimensis
TTTACATATATAGACGCGTGTGTGTACTTGACTTGCCTCTAGAAGTGGTAATGCTGTGTACATTGTCATTCATTGTCATTCAAAAGCACTAGGGGTGCACTCTGTACAATCGTAACACGTGCGTAATATGCTCTCATTGACAGTTATAGAAAGCCTATAATACACATCAACACCAGTAGGATGACTGTAGGGGTACGGACTAAGGTCTGTGACACGAAGGTCCGAGGTTCGATTCCTATACCTTCGCCAGATGAGTTCCAAACTGATATATTAGATATATAGATAGGCTCTTATTATATTGTACATTTACAATGCATCTGCTCTGATTGTTTACTATACCCGGGTACTTGATTATTTTGTTGATTTAAGGGATGGACTTTGACACACTATTAAGGTTTCGTTATTTTATGAAATATGTCAGCTTTACCGTTTTCTGTAGGTGCCCCCGGCCATTGGTATTTCTTCGCGATACAATTGTTAACACTAATCGGTAGTGTATATCATTCAACCGTCATTTTTTAATGGCTTCGTTTGGTTTAACCATCCTGCAGTTTGAACTCGGAGTACTTCTGTAAGGACTTGCCACTTCAAAGTAACAGGTATGCTCAAATTAAGAAAGATATTTTGTTAAGTATCAGGTACACTTAATAAGCTAAAATGAAAGAAACGAAACGGTGATATTTCATTCGATGGTGGCGTTGGAACTAGTTTATCTGAATTCATTTCAGGAGTGTGTGGAGTGGCCTTCATAGGTCACTGACTGCTTATTTTTGGCGGTAAAAGAGTTCCAAAACATTTATTGCCCATGTTTGTCTTGAAGAATGAATGAAAGCATGATATATCGTAATCATTAGTGTAATTGGAAAACAGGCCGAGAAACTGCACATAATTGAAATTTATTATATAACCGTCTGCCCTTTTGTTATTTTCCCAAAAAATATTGCTGACAAATTTAAAAGAAATTATTGGGAAGAATTAAAACACAAATAAGTTAAGTTCCTTTTCTTTTCGTTTAAAAAACCCGTTCAAGTACTGGAATTTGTGTTACAGAATGCAAAAATGAGCCATTTTGTCAGGTCGCATAGGGGTGATATTGCGGTTTGATCAATAACATCAAAGTTACATGTCTCACTGCCCTTCTCACTGTACCTCTCCTGGCCCCCTATTCACCCCACTCCCACCCCACCCCTCTTGAGCCTGAACCCTCTTACCTCTTACTATTGGACGTAAATTCAAATGACACGTAACAATTTATTCCCGTGGTCACAACTGAAAATCTTGTGAGGATAGTATATACTGATCAAGTTGAAAGATTGCGTCAGAGATTAATATATGCATAACAGGTAATTCAATTTGAAATGACTTGAGCAATGCTATATTATATTCTGTTTGATATGCAAATATTACAGATATCGAAATAAAACACGTATGTATATCTCAATACTATTGGACAGTACTCATTTCAAGGCAAATTATGAAACATATCTGAGGGTTACCCTTTTCTTTTGAAATGTATAATTAACAGTAAATAATAAGGGAAAGTAATAAAACGATGTGCACGGAAAAACAGCATGGTAGGCTACAAAGTTTTATCAAAGAGTTCATCGACTATGTATGTCTATATATATATATATAAAACATTTATTGTCATGTTTGTCTTGAAGAATGAATGAAAGCATAATATATCGTAATCATTAATGTTATTGGAAAACAGGCCGAGAAACTGCACATAATTGAAATTTATTAAATAACCGTCTGCCCTTTTGTTATTTTCAAAAAAAATATTGCTGAAAAATTTAAAAGAAATTATTGGGAAGAATTAAAAATACAAATAAGTTAAGTTCCTTTTCTTTTCGTTTAAAAAACCAGTTCAAGTACTAGAATTTGTGTTACAGAATGCAAAAATGAGCCATTTTGTCAGGTCGCATGGGGGTGATTTTGCGGTTTGATCAATAAAATCAAAGTTACATGTCTCACTGGCCTCCGGAGTTTGTACCTCCCCTGAACCCATATTCACCCCACTCCCACCCCACCCCTCTTCAGCTTGAACCCTCTTACCTCTAACTATAAATACTTAAATTAGGATGACACGTACCAATTTATTAACGTGCATGGTCACAATTGAAAATCTTGTGAGAATAGTATATTATGATCAAGTTGAAAGATTGCGTCAGAGATTAATATATGCATAACAGGTAATTCAATTTGAAATGACTTGAGCAATGCTATATTATATTCTTTTTGATATGCAAATATTATAGATATCGAAATAAAACACGTATGTATATCTCAATACTATTGGACAGTTGTACTCATTTCAAGGCAAATTATGAAACATATCTGAGGGTTACCCTTTTCTTTTGAAAAGTATAATTAACAGTAATTAATAAGGGAAAGTAATAAAACGATGTGCACGGAAAAACAGCATGGTAGGCTACAAAGTTTTATCAAAGAGTTCATCGACTATGTATGTATATATATATATATATAGATATACAACTAGAGAAATAAATAATACAAAATTACAGTATATTAATGTATCTTGTATGTAACATAAATTGTGTTGTTCATTTTCAGTTCGATAATGGCAAATAACTGGAATGAAGATGTATCAAACACACGGCAGATGAGTAAGTATGGTGTACTGCTCATCCATGACTCTAAGACGCGACTAATACTTTTGTTTCGGTTTTTCATGTCGTAACATGAATCACTTACAGGAGTAAGGAAATTTGTAGTCGGCGTCTTTCCAATTTCAAGAAAACATTACAATATAGAATGAAGAGCTTTGAAGCAAACAAATTACTTTATATTAAGTGTGGTATACAGTTTAAACAGGACTTGTTGCATGTCGATTGATAAACGAAGGTACTTTTAAACAACTAATGTCATGGTACAAATTCTTCAACTTTCTAATTAAGCTTAGTCACGGATGTCATTCATTTGGCTCGTCTGTTCATATTCTTTCCCTCTTGTTTTTGTATTGTATAAAAAAATCCAATGAAACTATTTACGATGAAGATCTACTAACGGTACTATTGATATCCGTTGAGGGTTCATTATTTTGGTTCCAGAAGCATTACTATATTACCCTTTAACCAACCTTCATCTACCAAAGATACAATTCACAGGAGGATATGTTATTAACATACTACATATTCCATACTACATAACATACTGCATATTCCTACACTATTAAAATCTAATTTTATTAGCATTCTTTCTGACAGGCGAAACCGTTTTGACTCAGGGAGTGAGGAAAACATTGGTCAATGAACTTTACGGCAAGATACAATTAGTACCATACATCCGTGAAAACATTTTCAATGCCGGTGATGACCTGTTAGTGAGGCTTGAACCTGAAGACAAACAGAGACGTTTTCAACGAATGAGACATGCCCCTACTCATAAATCACAGCACATTGGTGTATTGCATAAAGGAAACGAGAATTCCAAAAGTTCTGTAAATCCTAGTTACAACAAATCCATCTTGCTTCTGCAAGCTGTAGCTGATTATATCCAACCCAATCGTCGTCCTGAAGAAGCTCCATCAGATAATCAGCTAAGGATTATTCTTACTCGTAATCCTGTCTTAAGTGAGATATGTGAAATTCCACTTTTCGCTGTGATGCTTGCTCACATGTCCAACCAAAATGTGGAGCCCTTTGCCTCTCTGACAAGCTTCTTTAAATCTACATTGATGTGTTATTATGACCACATGTGGAAGACGAAAATGAGGACAAGGAAGTCATCTGTTGAAACGTCGACCTTACCGAATCACGACAGACTCAACAAACTTTCATTCGATTGTCTCACAGCTGGCAGAAGCCAGCGACTTCGGTGGCCGAAAAACGAATTCAGGAGTAAAGTTGGGAACGAATGTTTCAACGAGCTCATCGCAATCGGGATTCTTATTGAAGAAGATAATTTAGGGAGTCCCGGAAAGGGAACCTTGAGAAGAATTGTGAAGAAAATGTTTGTCAGATTCTATCACAACATCTTCGTCGAATGGTTTGCTGCGAATTATCTTTCGTCTAACTTGGGTAGTTTCTTCGGTTTTTCAATGAAAAATAAGTTGAAAGAGATCAACCCTTCCGATCATCAATTTTTGTTTCGGTTTGCATGTGGTCTGAATCAGAAAGCGTCTGTAAACATTATCAAATACATTAAAAAAAGGGAAGACGGAGACTACTTTGCTGCCGTTTGTTCTATAGAACAGGTCAATAAAATTGACTATGTTGTTGACTTGGTGAAAGCGTTCTGTTCGGATGGCATGGTGATCAAAACGACTGATGGCACACTCCAACAGAAGTCACAGATTCAGCTTCTGAGTATTGCCTCAACAAGTAAGGTAAAGACAAATAACAAGTAAGGTAAAGGTTCAACTTAATAAATCTACCTGTATTTTTATTACTTAATAAGATAAGTACTTATATAATTCACGTTTTAATAGGATTTTATGGTGACAAACAACTTGAAACTTATATTGAAGAGTAACAATATTTCACACTGATAGTTGTAACCTAACTCGAGATATGGATGATGAAATATAACCTGTTTTTGGCTGGATAAACCTTCAACTACTCCAGGAAGTTGGATCACAGTAGTAGATATGTAATGTCAACTGGGCAAATGCTCTTCAAACGCTTTACATAGGCTATCGTAATCTTTTTGTTGAATCATCATCATTGAAACTGGATACATTTGGAATGTTTGTTAAGCTGTTTCCTGTAGTTAGAATTTCATCAAAATGTATCTTCTTTTTGTTCTACCGTGGATAAAATGATTTAAAAATAATACAGAGAAACAAAGATATTATTAGCTACACTGCCTGCCCCGATGACATCATCAACTCTGCTGTTGTCAGATGCATTTATTATATGTATCTTCGGGATAAAAAATGTTATAAGGATGTGATTTTCGCTTAAAGATTCATAAAATTTTCAGCAAGCTGGTTAAGCAATCAACTTCAGACACCAGATAATCTTTTGAAGAAATGCGTTGCTCTACTACGTTCAATAGGACCATAGATACAGGATATTTTGTTATACCGCAAACTAGTAACTAAACACATATGCACCTCGTTTAGCAGGATTCAGTTAAACCAGTCATCTTTGTGGTACGTTGTAAGTATTTGGTCGTAAAGCTATAGACTTATTGTCTCAAACTATGTGTTCCTGATTAAAACTATCTGTTCTGATTACTAAGTGTCATATTATAAAGATGTATTCAGCCAAAAAGATTTCCAGAACTGACAAAGGAATATGTCAACGTGTCATACAGAAACTGGAATATATGGATTCACTTTCTTAAGGGTTTTATAAACATTGTTCGTTCATTCTATTTACATTCTTACTTTTTATCAATCACAGATTCCAGTACCAGTGTTAAAGGTAGAAGGACTCTGTGCTTCTTTTAGACATGGGAAAGTGATACTGCAGTCCGGTGTGCTCTTACCTGGCTTCTCATCAGTAGAACAGATACTAATCAAAGGGAAGTGGAAAGCTTTCACGGAGGAAGAAGTGATTGCACTACTACGCTATGGTCAACAATGTCATGGATTGACAGAACTAAGGTAAGATACGCTATTCATTATTTTTTATATTTTTTTTTATATAAAAAAATACATTTAGTATATTACCATTTTAAACTGAGAAAAGTACCCATTTCTCATTATTGTGATACTTCTTTGCTTGAGCATATAGAAATATATTTGATTTACCTAATCACCATGGCTGTGAATCGTCTAATATACATGGTTAAATGAGCAATGTATGGCGGTAAACAATAACATATATGTTTTTAACCATTAATAAATTGCCCAAGTTCTTTGTAGCTATTTTTGTTTTACAACAAAGATTTGAAGATTGCTCCTTGCCGCAGACATTCAATACCAACCAACTAACACCGTCCATTAAATCATGGAATGTGCCAGGTAAGCAAATGCTTATATATATTCTATCTATTACCTTCATCTAATCTAAAGAGATTGCAAAACATTTCAAGTTGATAAGCTAGAAGCAGGCAAATTAAAGCCATAACTGGAGATGGTTGGTTGATAGTAACTAACTTTTGACTGACTAAAACTGTTCTTACTCCAGGAAGTGGTCACATTAAGTGGCTGTTGTGTCAACAAGGACAAATGGCTTCAAAACTGTACTTAGGTTATTGTAAAAGTATTGTTGCTTCATCCTTGAGGTCTGACACATCGGGGAAATGAGCTTAAGTATCAATGTCCTTTGTACTAGTAAGAATTTCATCATAATGCGAAGTTTAGAAATATAACTTTCCTCTGTTGAAATATGCAATAAAGATATAAAATGTTAAGAAATACAAAAAACCTAATTCTGCTCATTTGTCTTAATGACAAAAGTCACTCTGCTGTTACCAAAGGTATTTGAAAACAATCACTGAATTACAAACAAACCACATCTTCTTGACACAAAATGAGGATGTGTTTTTTACCTAATAAGGTACTCTTGATCACAGCTACATCATTCCGCCGTATACACAAGCACATTATCTTTTCTTTGCCGGTCCATCTGACAATACGCGACTTTGAAGTAACTCATTTCAAAGCTCAAGTTTTTGGTAAACTAAGGTGACTGTGAAGTCGGGAATTCTGCCATAGTAACATGTATTAACTAACTGTGTGGTTGTAGCTTTATACACTTAAGGTCCATATAAGAATCAAACTGTTACGACCGGTATTATGATGTTTCAGTATTGTAAGACTTCTGTAGATATTGTGTAATTCACTTGAAGAGATATGAACGGGTTGTCATTACCCTTCTATGTTAATATTACTACAACATCGGTTCAACTTTTTTGTTTCCATCCCCAACATAGTTTTGTGGAATTCATTTCGCTATAGTTTTCAACTGGATCTTGCTTGTGGTCTTTGGAAGGTAAGTTAATGGGGTGAGTCGATCCCTTATGAGCTATACCTAGATTAAGATGCTAAAATTATTGACTATTGTAGAGATATCAAAGTTAATAATCGTTATGAAGTCTGAATCAAAGTGATTATAAATATAGACACACAATTAGCCAAAGTCATGTATAAGGGAAAAGGACAATTTTGCTATTTAAAATTTCTCTTAAGTAACTAGTTATGAAGAGCACGAGATCCTATGTATACATTTTGTTCAACTTAGCAATCATTTCGTATTTTCATGATGATATCATTATGTTAAAACTGTTCTTGTTTTGTATGAATGTTTCAATGGACCATAAGGGATGTCGGGGCACATTCTTGTTCCAAAATGATCTCGCCGATCACCATTCATTTCCCACATAGTTTTTCATGAAACGGGTTCTTTGTGCAGATAAATACTTAAGATGGAACATTTCGCATGATAATTTGACATCATTTTTACTAGTATTCAATTCCGTTTTCCGTTTTGTTTTGAATACATATTGGCGAAAGCCTATATGGTTAGTAGAAATGAGGGTGCCAGTTTCTCTGCTTTTCAGAGATGTAATCAAGCTTTTTACTAAATGGACCAATTGTGTCCATTTCTAAATTGAAGTATGTGTAGTCCTACTGTGATCCAAATGTAGAGCTCATATCAATCCACAAAGATACAAAATATGCTTAAAGGAAACCTGTAATTAAGCCACGGTTGGCGATACATTGTACTGAAATAGCATGCATGTCACTTTTTTTTATTATATCTTTTGTCACTTTCACTTTTCCCTTAAATATTGCCTTTTTTACTTTTGAATGTTCAATATATTTTTTTCAGGTCGCGGTACCCTTGGTCATTAATCTCTCAAAATGTAAAATTGAGAACTTTAAGGGTAAAATAAGAATGAAGACAGGTTTAGTGCTACCAAGTCTCTTATCAGTCGAGAAAATATTGGTAAAAGTGAATGAGAGGAAAGTCACCGAAGATGAAATTTTAGGAATATCAAGCTATGGACAGCGATGTAGATCATTAAAAGAAATAAGGTAAGAAAAGAAAATATAGAAGTTCGTTTCTGAAGAAGTTATAGGCAAGACTAGTATGTGTTACCTAAAGCTCATGTGATAGTTGCCATGATAACGTACGATAATGCACGGTGTTAAATTCACTGCTTGGTTAAAATTGATAGGTTATGAATTACCTAATTATTCACTGGCTGCCTCTTACAATGCTTCTTGTTTCTTAAGGAATACATGATATATATACATCAAGAACAGGAACTTACATCACGTACAAAGAAAAAGGCTAAGAATGGGAGATTGAAATAGTTGCAATGAATGCAGAAAGTTCCTTATTTTGCATCAAGTTAAACCAGAACATATGTAATAAATCACAGCATATAGCCATAGAGTGTAAAAGGTGGAAAATATATGTGTTGGGTAGCCTTTCAATGAATATCGGAATAAGTACATATTTCCTTAATAAATATAACGTTCTTCTTTCATTTACCAAGATTGGATGGATGCCTTGTACCGATGTCTATCAATCCAAAACGAATTCCGAAAAAGATGAAATCTTCGAGTGTGAAAGGTAAATAAATAGTGTTCAAAATTGGTGCTTATTAAGCCACTATATTCCGACTTTGCGAACTCAGAATACTATTGTAAACTATGCGACTTTAGAGCCACTGTAAATTTAGTGTTTGGTTTCGTATATTTTAGATGTTACCAAACTCAAAACACGGTTTGCTTATCAGCATTTACCAGGAACAATACGAATTACTTTCCGCTCTTGCCTTGCTCACAGGAAAAACAAAATTTCAAAATGTAACTGGAAAATAACTACCTTTCTAGTTTGATTTCAGTTTTCAAGTTTACCTTATTTAATACATGAATGTTTCCATTACTCACGTAGTATATTGGCGTCCATTCAACTATGACTTCCTACTGAATTTCAGCTCGGGTCAGTGGGTGGTAAGTTCAATATTGTTTATTATCATTTTTGTATAGGTTACGAAATGCATTTACGTTAAATTCATACTTCAATAGATCCTTCTTAATGTTTATTATTCTATTTTTGAAATCTTCTATTACATAATGTTTGCTTTAGTAATGTTTGCTATCATAATTAAAACGGTCCCTTCAATTTGGTAGGTAAGAGACACTATAGAGATTACTTACATTACCGAAAACAAGTGAAAATCAGCAAATGTTTCCTAAAACACTTTCCAAGGGACAAAACGTATGTCCTACTTCTAGGATTTTGGTGATTTCTTTGATTGGAGAACTAAGATTTTTTTTTGTAATGAATGGTTGTGAGGCCTCAAGTTGTTGTAACTAGAACCTGAATGTATAATTACTTACTCATTTCGGGTAGGTTAGATTTGAGATTTTTATTTTCTAATCTGATTTGTTTCGCATTTGATTGTACTACAACATTTACGATATTAAATTATACGATTTCTTCATCAGACTGAGGATTTGGACTCTGTAAGAAAGATTTGTTCCGAAGCTTTCTCGATTAGTGGCACACAGAGTACATTACAAAAGATGTCAGCGGTCACGTTACTGGACATTGCAAATAACAATAGTGTAAGTACCTTTACGTGCAGATATTTACAAACACTGTATCTGTACAACATTATATCCTATCTATATCCATACACACCTTAGCAAATCTAATTCAGCAATGAATACGACTAATATGTCTGGACTTGAAAAGGTGTTGTCGAACCTGTATTTATCCATTACTGATTATTACAAGCGGCACCATAAATATAACAATCGTCGAAGGCAACTCAATTGCACCAAATCAAGTTAATTTGAATGTCATTTAAACATTACACTTAAAACAGCGCAATTGATAATTGCACACAATTCAATTTCTGTTCATGTCAATTTAAATTTAATCCTCTTATTATCCGACAGGAGAAAACAGAAACCAACAGTCCACTGTAGAAAATAGCATAATATCAAGGACACTAGAAAACACTGGAATACTGTTAAACGAGGCTAGAACCCACAAATTGCGATTAATCTTTTTTAAGAAAATTTAATCACTATTAAAAAAATACAATATAAAACAAGTAACAAGCCTCCCCTGGGAATCAAAATATGAACTTGTCTCATAGTTTCATTGTCAGGTAGGCATATAATGAGAAAGATATTCATTACGACAAATGCATTGTGCAATGTGTCAGCCCATGACCAGCCCAGTTTACTGAGCAGTTAATTGAAGACGTTACGAAGGCACTCTGTAAATAATCGTCATTATGATATCTATAGAGACTTACATTCTAAATTATGTTCCTTACAGATTGCGGTGCCATGTTTAGTTCTTGATCCTTCCAACTGTAAGTACGAAAACGACACCATCAGATTGGAATCTGGTGTGAGGTTAGCAAGTATTCGATCATTACAGAAGATATTAGTTAAAGCGGACGCAAAGGATTTAACCGCAGAAGACGTCATTGGAATATCTAGCTATGGACAGCATTGTGACGCAATGAAAGAGCTAAGGTAAGAAAGTGTCGTATTTAGGTAAATAGGTATTAAATATAACACTAGCTGGCATTTTCTTGAGTATTTTTACCCCAGCATAATCTGATAATAGGGAAATGTAACTCGTACTGCAAAGAGGTATCCACGCCGTACCGGATAAGTTAAGCAAAAGAAATGAATACAAACTCATTTTGACAATTGTTTTAGATATTTCAGCCAAGCATCGTTAGTTCACATTTTACGTTTCATAGTAGCCTAGGTAACAACTCAATCATTTCTGTTTCGTATCTCTACTAAATGAAAACAGGTTTCAAGATTGTATGCTGCCTCTGTCAATAGATCCCAAGAAAATAACACAACGGCTGAGGTCATGGAAAGTCCAAGGTAAATAATTTAAAGTTATTAAATACGAGGTGAGCATTCTTATTAAAAATCCTGATCTTGTAATGAAAAAAATGCATATAAAGGTATGTCTAATACATTCACTCATTCAGCCCTATCTGATTTGGATGATAAAATCAATTTACTTTTCTTCCATATTGAAAATTTCAATGATTGGCGAATTACAAAAGCAAACATGCCCACACACAAATCCGTCTGGTAAACAATTACATTAGAATGAAATTATTTTTTGCTTTATCCGATGCCATAAAATATAGTCATTGGTTAATAATTAGTAAACATAATGATATCATCATGAAAATACGAAATTGAACAAATTGAAATTGAAGTTGAACAAAATGTATACATAGGATCTCCCGTATGTTACACAAACAGCGTTTAAAGATTAAACTTTTATGAATGTACAATACCTCTGTTGATTTTGTTTAGTTGTTGTCAAACGATCTATCAGACTGGTTTCTTCAGAAACGGAAATGTAAACGATGATTTTATTTGCTTTTATCATTTTTTAGTTTACTGGCGTCCATCTGACCAAGAGTTTCGATTGAATCTTCAGTCCGGCGAGTGGGAGGTAAGCAGGTTGCTTAGATAATATTTATTCAAACCCAACTATACTAACCAAAACGAAGAAATTAAATGCTTCCAAAGATGATAACTCCTTAATTTTAGAGTAACTATGTCTAGTCACTGTATTTTTTTATTATTATAAGGGGTAATCGTCATTTCCGAATGTGTTGATCAAACTTGTAACAGTGTTGATGTCCCTTATCAGACTTGAAGTAATAATTATAGTTCCTGTTTCATTAGTTAAGAAAGCTATCAACAAGTTTTGTGTAAGAAACGGATGATTGTCAGTGATTGCTCAGGAGATGTTTTTTTATATATCGAACGACGGTTTTAATTGTACTGTAACACACTTAATAAGGCTCTTTCTATATCCAATTATCCTATTTTGTATATTATCTAAGATATGTCAAGAATTGTGTCTGGTGTATGACATGGAACAGCTCAACAAAAGTGCCGAATTTTATTTCTAGAAAAAAAATCAAGCTTTCTCACGATGCTTAAGAGTCAGATTCTGTTCCCTATCGATTAATTCAGTATAACAACGTGTAATATGTACCATCTGCAGGGCCACTATTATCCCTTGTAGGCGACAGAAAATAATACACTTCAGATGTTTTACACGTTCATCTCTCTTTATCAGACAACTGACTCCATCGAGTCCCTTACGCAGTTCTGTTCAGATACAATAAATTTGTACAAACGAGACACCAAATCACAACACAGGTCGATTGTACAGCTTCTACACATTGCTGCTAAACGCAACGTAAGTTTAATAATGTATAATGTAACTGCTATTTACCCAAGAAATCGTTTGAAATAAATTAATCAATTAATTTACAAAATTTTAAGTTGATTAAATTAAGTTTTATTTAGACGTCAGTTGAGCCCAGTACAGAGTCTGACATAAATCTGACAAATGTTTATTAAAGATTCACCATCACCAAATTAATTCACTAATATTATTCGTTCGGTCAAGTTGATCTATGCATTACAATAAATAAGCTATACTATATTTACTCATGTATAAAACGTTGACTATCATATAAGCCGGTTAAATCAATACACGTGTTCCTGTTTACCTATAACTCAATAACCCCATAAGGTCCCAGATTATCTCGTACTTCAACACAGGATTGATCAATTTCGCCTGGATACATTTCATTTTATCATAAGCAAGCTTTAGCGGAGGAAATGTTGATTTTATTATGTATCATTTTATCATTTTTTTATTTTTCTGCGGAGATTACATTATCGTCTTTGCACTGATAAGTGATCATGGAGTATAGGATGATTTTGACGTACGGTGAGATTCTGCTTAAATTTAACTCCAGGCTCATGTTTATTCATGATTTCATGACGTATAATTGAGTCTATATCGTCTTTGCTCAGATCACCATATCCTGTCTTCACCTTTATCGATCTTTCATTGGGATTTGTGATGAAAACATCATCAGTCTGAACTCGAAGATCCGTCTTTCGTGTCCGTCATTGGTGCAGATGATAGGAATCAATACAGAGGAAGAGGGCAGAGAACTGACGGAGACAGAGTTTGTTAGGGTGTTGTTATTTGCACAAAAATCAGAAAGATTGAATGAGTTGTGGTAAGTATATAACACCATATTAAGTGATATTAACACTATTGGTCAAATAAATACAAGATATACGTATACATTGTTGTCAAAGCATTCGTCATACTATTACACAGTTTTTTGTTAGCCAGTGAACATATTGTATTGGTATGGGAATATAATGAACAGAAAACAGAAATAAAGGAAACTGGATATTTACAGGGGGTATATGAAGCTTCCAAAAAGTGTGTGTGTGGGGGGGGGGACAACATCAGAGGGGCACTTTCCCATTACACAACCACCACTCGTTATGATATAAACCGATACACACCGGCCATATTACATAAATATATATGATGTGTTAGTATGCTATCAATACTATTTATTGAGATTGTTCATTGTGAACCGTGCTACAGATATGGGATGCCATTTTAAAAATAGCATGTACAGACTAAAAATAAATAATTAAAATAAAATATTAAATTAACAAAGGCTTAAGATATTCAAAAGACAGTTTTTCATCAGAGGGGCACATTTTATTTGCCAGTAGGGGACATTTGCTATTTTGGAAAAAAGTTGGGTGCCGTGCCTCAGTGCCCCCCCCCCCCCGGCTCCTACCCCCTGGATATATAAGCAGTCTTGTCGAACAACCTTAATACATTTCTTAAACCCATTCTCCTTTGGTAATTTGAATATCGACAATGCGGAACATCCATTTTTGCCACTGTTTGTTTTTCTTAAATTTACTCATAATCTCGTCTTTTTAATGATAAAGCTAATGATTTCAAAATATTAGTTTATGTCCAAGTACTTTTAATGTTTGACGAAAATCTTCTCATATCCTCTGTAGTAGAATTTAGAAGTAACTTACTGTATATCTTGTTAATCTGAATAGGGTTGTGTGTACTTTGAGTGTTTTGTTTTTTCTCAATCTGACAAACTATACTGTATGTGAAATGTTAGTCTTGTTCTTTTCCTTTTCTGAATTCGTAGGTTTGGAGACTGCTTACTACCGATGTCTATTCCTCCTGCGTCCGTTCCAATAAAACTGAGACTGAGAAACGTCAAAGGTATACTGGAGTAGATTATTCATATTTTTGAAACCAGAAAACCGTTTAAAATAATAGATTTTCCAAAAACGAGGTATATTTATGTGTTGAAGAGATATTTGTATACACCTCAGTGAAGGTCTCTCTCCTTCCTATAAGCAAAACAAAATACATCTGGGTAATTCGATGACACACAAAGCGCTCCTCAGGAATTTCCAGCTGTCACGGAACGGAAGTGACATCAGATTCTGGACCTAGTCATTGCCTTTGTCGTGAATTTAAAATCATACCTTGAGGAAGTTTCTTACCATAAAGTGTATAAAATGAAAACACGATATTGCAAACATGGTAAAAATTGAACGAAATTTTGCCAAAGTTAACAAATCATCAAGCAACCCTGGGAGCACCGTCGTTGTCTTCTATGCACAGCTAAAGAAAAGTAAACAGTTACACGATTCGAGTTTTGTGATCACCAACCCTTTAACCAGCTTTGTTTGTAATAAAGGTCTAGGGACACCTAGTAACAAAATTCCCTAATCACTCTGATAGACTTTCAAAATCATGAAAATAGCTGCAACTTCCATCAAAATCCCTCACAGATTGACCATTTTACAAGTCTTCTGTTAATTCTAGTTTCATTTATGAATAGCTAACTCTGCACGTTGATGGTGTAAAGGGTGTGACTGCCTAATTTTCTGTTATGTTATTCCTTTGTTTTTACAACCTTCGTTTCAAGGACACCGAGCACATGTTTGGATGTGGGCTTTTATAATTACGGGTTAACTTATTAAGGGCTAACATAAGACATTTTGATGAGCGCAACGCTCTACGTAACCATTTGCACATATTTAATGAGTTTCACCAGATTTATCATAACGTCAAATGTGTATACTTTGGAAACGGAAGAGTTTTTCGAAAACAAATCAACAGAGTTTGAATGCTTTACATTTTTATTCCTTGTAGTTTTGTGGAACCCTCGCGACGCCTTCCTACAGTATAACCTCGATCTTGAGTCTGGTCGCTGGATAGTACGTATTAATTATGTTATGTAAAAGCCGCCCCCTCCCAACCCCCAAATAATGAGTGTTACTACAATTCTTACAAAATGCTTCCTTAACGAAGGGCTGCAAGAACTGTCAAATTGAATATTACGAAAACCATCATAAATACTCCAACGAGTGATAGGCTTTTGTAATTTCAATCAGATTTTGTTGACTGCCAATTCACGTTTGTATTAAGTTTTTAGCAGTATTTTATTTGTACTTTAAGTTTCGAGTATACCATACTTTAAAGCTACGATTCATTGACATGATTTCTCGTTTTGAATACTAAATAAATAAAACATGCTTATAACAATCATATTTACAAAAGTATTGATATCCAGTTGATCCCTTAATCTTGTTTACCCTTGATGGGGGCTCTCTTTCAATTTACAGAATGGTAATACCAAGAAATATATCAGAGATGAGGAGTATGCTGGAGAGGTTGGTTGTATAAAGTTTTATTATCTGGCGCTGTTGCAAGCATCGTTTGTTTCATTAGTCTATAGACTTAGAAACCACTCAAATTTCAAAGGACCTGCTTGATTAGAAAATAAATCATTGTTTGGAGTTTGTATTAAAACATTCCATTAGTTGCACAGGGAGAGTTATTTCAATAAGTACATTCTAGAAAACAGTTTGTTTTACAACACTGGAAGAGATGTTAGATCGCATCAGCCCAAGCAGATCACACAGCGGAGCAAAATGAAAACTTTGGGAACTTTATCCTACATTCCCGCCCTTCCACCCCTACCCCCGCAAAGAAAATCATAAAAATATTAATACTTTCTACTTTCCTGTTACAATGTTCATAAACGGGCGCGCCTACCATTGATACACGGTGTTGTGACCACTTGCGATGAAAGCAATAACATGTTAGCAAGACCTTAATTTAACCACAATATTCCTTCCATTTCATTATTTTTAAAAATTGTTATAATCTTTTTCAGGTGTCAAAGTTTCGTGTTTACTGGAGGTAAGTATTTCGCTATAGGTTCCACTCTGTATAATTGACTTGTTCTAGTCTTTGCCATAACTAAATATCACTACTTCACAGTGTTTTTATACACTGGTTAATCATTTTCAATAACAGCTATGATTGCAAAAGTTTAACTCTATAGCTAGGATGATTCGAATTGATATCACCAGTGGCGTAGGAAGGTACTTTTGAGTGGGGGGGGGGG
>KN884381.1:0-20586 GCA_000934455.1 Apostichopus parvimensis
ATTACTACAATGTTTCCGTATAGATTCAGCACGACAAATTTCAGGTTAGGGTAGGGCTTTGATTAGTTGGAAAAGAGCAGAACAGGGAGGTGTAAACAACTTAAATTCACGACAAGTAACACATAATCTTGCTAAGTGTGCTTTAGTGTCATGCATGTAGCTCAGCTTTGTATCACTTCAGTCATACATTAGACTCTGCTTTTGTCCTAATGTGTACAATTTTTTAGGAAATATCAAATGTAGTGTCACTCAACAAACTGCATATTGGAGACTTTTTTAAAGATATTAAGAGAGGTTTCACTTCTATAAATTAAACTCAGAATGACAAATGTTTGCAATCTTAATAATTCAAATAATTAAGGTTAGAGAAAAGTTCAAGCAAAGATCTAGAAGTAAAAGACCACAGCAGTAAGACGTGTACCTTCTTGTGAACTTCCCTCCATCGATGCTTGCAAGAGAAATAAAATTAGTGAAATTTAAAACAAATAATATGATAAAGGAATTCTTCCTCAATGCCTCTCCTTGCCCCTGATCATCCTTCCCCAAGCCTGTCCTCCCACCTTGTCATCGTTTCCCAAGCCCCATCCTCCCACCCTTACCAAGCTCCCTCAGGGCTCCTCCTTCCACCCTTATCATCCTCCCCCAAGGCCCCCCCCCATCACCAATTCCTCCTTATCACTCTCCCTCAAGGCCCCTCCTTCCACACTTATCCCCAAGCAAGGCCCCTCTTTTCACCCTTATCATCCTCCTGCAAGCCCCTTCCACCCACCCTTATCATTCCCCATTGCCCCCTTCTCTCATCCTTATCATCCTCCCCCATTACCCCTCCTCCCACCCTTATCATCCTCCCACAAGGCCCCTACTTCCACCCTTATCATCCTTCCTTGAGGTCCTTCCTTCCCCTTATCATCCCCCCAAGGCCCTCCTTCCATCCTTATCATCCTCTCACAAGGTCCCTCCTTCCACACTTATCCTCCGTCAAGACCCTAGTTGAGCCTCTCACTCATATCATCTTCCCTCAAGCCCCTCCCTCCCACCGTTATCATCCTCCCTTAAGGCTGTCCCTTGCCCCTCATCATCCCCCCCCAAGGTCCCTTCTCACAACCTTATCATCCCCCCAAGGACCCACCCTTACCATCCTCCCCCATGGCCCCTCTTTCAAAACTTATAATCCCTGGCAGTCTTGTGAATATATATACACAGGGCACTGTCATTTGTAAAAAAGATCTCAGATCTTTTTGCCTTAAAGTTGAATATAGCAGTTGCTGATTGACTGTATGAATTCACAGCTATCTTTCAACATGTTGTATCTCCAGTCATCCTCTTTCGCATCCTTTCATATGGTTTCCTGCTTTCCTTGTCATAAGCCAGTTATGAGTCGCCAGGTAGTAACAGTATGTAACTTCCTGTCATTAAGTTATGTGGTTTGACACTGTACGTGCACTAACATACAATATTAGACTGATAGAGTGGGATACTGGATAGTTCAAGTATTTTTCACCCACAGCCGTCTCAATCGGCCATTGCAATAATGCCCTACTGGGATATAATACAGATTCCAAGACACATGAGTACACATTACAAGCAAATCCATAGCCAAACTTAAATTTATTTGAATTTCATTGTTGCTAGTACCACCTGGAGTAAGGGAAATCACATAAAATATTTATTTTTCAAAATCTACATGGGTATGTGTGTCTGTTTGCTAATTTAAATTCCTATGTTATATTTCAATGACTACTCTTTAATGTACAGTTATGAGAGATACTGCCGTGGAGTGACCTTTACAGAAAGGTCAGACTCTATGACCTAGCAAATTAACATCTGTCACCATGGTCACCAGTTATTATATACCCTTACCTGCTGCATCTGACACCTCTGATATGGCAGTAACTGCTTCTTTAATTGCATCGTTGACCAGCAGCCAATCAGTGCTCAAATTCATGACCTTTGACCCCAGGCTGGACGGTAACGTACTGAAGGGCTCGTCGTCTAGAATCGTTAGCTGCGGTATTGCTTTATGAACGGCACTTCGGTAATCAAAGTCACCATCTGTGTTCTAAAGACGATTTAATGAAAACATTTTCACAACAGTGGCTTTTGATATGATTGCTGTTGTACATATTGGACAGAGAACATCACAAACCAATTCAGCTAGATAGAACGGAGGATTTTCACTTTAACAATTACCAAATTGAAACGTTCCTCTAATGCATGTTTTTAATTCTGATTTTTCGTTCATATTCTCATAAGTATGTGGAGGTATCGCCATTTATCCGACATATATTTCCATAGTTTATGCCAAAATGTGAGCAATTTATATCTAGTGCATCTAGGGAAACAACTTAAAAGAAGGTACTGTATTGATAATGTCACTGGAGTATTGCTAGGCCTATGCATAACCTACCTAACCCCCCCCCCCCCCACACACACAATTTTGAACATTTCCAATATATGAGTGCTTACCAATATTTTGTTTCTAATCATGGTACATGAACAGGACTATGCTGAAATAGTGCTAATGGTGACACGCTATTTGGATTTTTTTTCTCACTTAGTTACAGGACATAGAGATTGTACCCAGGTCATTAAACTGGGCCCATCAGGCAATGGTAGGAATCGAACCAAATTCAATAAATTGACTCCCAAGGCTGGGTATGTCGTCCCTGACAATGGGGGTAGAAGAAACCAGGCAAGACCACTGGTGAATAATATGCTAGTATTTATGTACCACTTTTTGACAATCATTAATTTTGGGCTGTCTTATAACATTGCTTACAAGCTTACAATCTGCCGGTCAGTTACTCTGTTCATTAAAGTCATAAAAACAAACCTTGTCATAATCTGGTTTAGGAGCAAGGCAGACAGGGTTTCCTTCTAAAGTCAAAGTTTTCAGCTTCCCACATAATCCTAAAAACTCAACTTGGGCCAAGTCTTCAATATTATTGCTGTCAGTAGAGATGGAGAGAGATTTTAATGAAGCTCAAAATGAAAATAAAAATAAAATAAAATAAAACTGTTAGCAAACTGCTTATCCACTAGAGAGCCTGTGTAATAGAATGTGTAAAAGTAAGTTGGTCTGACGTTTTGATCCTAGCAGAATCTTCTTCAGAGGCTAAATGACAAGTAACAGCATGGAGGTCTGTTTTTACCTCCATGGTAACAGTAACAGAAGGGACAAAAACACGCACAGAATACAGACCGGTTAATGAGCATGGTGAACACAAAGAGATAGATGTAAGGGGATTAGTAGACAAGGACATATTTTATAAACAACGATGAACTGAAATTGAGACATGCTGCACGGCGCCATTTTGCACAGATAAGTAAAACCATGTCAAAAAATCACATTTATATTCATTTCATATTCAAAGAGGAAATTTATCTGGCTGACTTTAGTTTTTTATAAAGACTATACCAGACTTGGGTGATCATTAAGCTGATGTTGGAATGCCAGTTCAGTTACAATAGACTATAATGTATATAATAGCAGTTATTTTTACGAGGCTTAAGCGACCACAAATGTGGGAGAACCCCACAAGTGCTTATGGATTACAACTTACACGTCGGGTGGCTAACTCAAATTTGGAATCTTTTTCAATATAGAAAGTCATTTCAGATGGGAAAATAGATTGGTCCCCCAACCCACCTTTACTATGACCCGGGGATCGAACCCCGAACCTCCCTATTGCTAAGCCTCATTGCTTCAAATGCCAGCGCCTTTATCCACTCGGCCACAGCACCGGTACTACAGTGTATGTTTCACTAAAGGAGCACCACTTCTCCTGAATGATCATACCAAGAGACCCCTACCACACACCACTCCCCCACCCCCTACTAAAAAAAGTATTTGGGTCAAACCCTCTTAATCTCCAATCTATAACTACTACATCGTAACCACTCGAAGCCACTTTGTGGTATCCACATTTTATTCAGTGTTACTGTAGAAACATGTTGACCTCAGGACAACCTCTTAAAACTGTTTATCAGCATCAATGAGTTAAGAGTAATTTAATACAACCCAAGAACACTCAGTAAGTTCAAATATCATACAATGTACAGCTACTTAAGGTTGAACAAGGTATAGTTTTGACTAAATGTTCTTAAAAATGAAACCAACATCCAAGTGATGATGGTTTAGATTCTTCACTTGAACCTAATTCTGTGATATTCTGTACCATAATTTATAGGTGCTATTTAAAACCTGGTCTTCTGCTACACATATAGTCTGTGCATAAGTATATGTGTCAGATATACATGCAGATTGCTTTACAAGGAAGGGACGACATACTAACATATCAGTTTGGCTTATCAAACAATGACTTCAAAAAAGTTTGTATGCTTTGAAACTATTCCTAGATCTTGTTAACCAATGACAGGAAAGTGTTTTCAAATGTTCACGTTATATTACATATATTATTCCTGTTTGTGTATAGGCATTTTTTAATACTTCCTTTAGAACTAAAATAGAACTCATTATTTATACATAGTAAGTGTTGCAGGTGCAGGAAACCAACATCATATCAGATTTCATCATGGCATACCTAGCTCTTTAACAACATGACAATGTAATATCTTCCTTCTGAATACCACATTGTTGAGAGAAGCCAAACTTGGCAATTCTCTAGCTTCATGTAGACTTACATGACAGCAGAGAGTGTGTTCAAGGATTCAGTGAAAGCCCCTTTCCCCCTTCCCTCTGTAGAAGGCACAAACACATAAGACCCTTCCTCCTAGCAATATAGTCAGGCTGGGGAATTATGCCCTAACCCCCACCCCCCCCACACATTTTTGAACATTTCCAATATATGAGTGCTTACCAATATTTCATTTCTTATCATGGTACATGAGCAGGACTATGCTGAAATAGTGCTAATGGTGACACACTAATGGAATTTTTTTTCACTTAGTTACAGGATATAGAGATTGTACCCAGTTCATTAAACTGTTAATGTCCCCCCCCCCATTCAGGATGCTTCCTTGCTTTGTGCCTGTGCTCAAAGCCCACCCCCCCATCCTTTTGGGCCCATCAGGCAATGGTAGGAATCGAACCAATTCCATAAATTTACGGCTTGGCTTGCCTCTGAAGGTACTTTTGAACCTCAAACAATCGTGTCACAGACCTAAGTCTGTAACATTC
This sequence comes from Apostichopus parvimensis, assembly GCA_000934455.1. Lineage (NCBI taxonomy): Eukaryota > Metazoa > Echinodermata > Holothuroidea > Aspidochirotida > Stichopodidae > Apostichopus > Apostichopus parvimensis. The sequence goes on from KN884381.1 coordinate 5,141, forward strand.
ATCCACTGTGATTCTACTAGTGTGAATGTGTGTTATAGGCTTCCACAACTGTCATTGAGAGCGTATCAAACACATGTTAGGATTGTGCAGAGGGCATCCCTGGGCCTTTTGGATCTAACAATGTACACAGAATTACCACTTTTATAGGCAAGCAAAGCCTCAACATTTTGAAATGAGGTTTAATTCGTACCTTCATCTGATTAGTCCCAATAGGAAGTGAAATTTCTCTTGTTCGTTGATCTTTTATAATGTATTATGAACCTGTGTAAAAGTAAGTTGGCCTGACGTTTTGATCCTAGCAGGATCTTCTTCAAAGGCTAAATGAAATGCTAAAAAAAAGGCATTTAGTCCTTGAAGAAGATCCTGCTAGGATCGAAACGACAGGCCAACTTACTTTTACACATTCTCTTACACAGGCTCTCTAGTGGATAAGCAGTTTGCCAACAGTTTTATTTTATTTTGTATTATGAACCTGTCAAATATGTATTTTTTTACATAGGTGAGAATTAGTTGAGACTAGTAGAACACTAGTAGTTGTTACTCAGAAGCTACCAGTTGTCTGATGATCGCTCAACGCGTGGAACTCTGAGTAACAACTACTAGTGTTCCACAAGTCTCAACTAATTCTCACCTTATCTTCTCTGCGCCAAGATGGACACCAACTAACCAAATGTATTTATTAACATACATACATATCACACAAGTCAGCTTATCATTAACAGCAGAGAGTGCATGATAAGTAAGCAATAACATATATCACATGGAATACTAATAGCACTGTCATTTATTACCTACTCCGAGTTTCATATTTTATTATTTCTGAAGGACTTAAATAGTACGAAAAAGAAACTAATTTATGGGATCTGAATAGAATTAAGGTTAACTATTCACTTTTCAATCAGTTTGAGAATTCCTTATACAACCTAACACATATTAGAGTGAGTCTGGTGGTACATTTATGTTATATAGAACAAAAGCGTGAACTCCTCCGCATGAAAGGAAACAAGATCAATGTTGAGATAAGGTCTCATATTGTTGTGCTGTCATGGCAATTGTACACCACTGAACCATGTGAAACAGAAACAGAAGTCTGTTTAGGTAATGGTGTGTATCCCATTGTAGGTCATTATTGCCTGAGGAGGATTACCATGTAAACATGCGTGAAACTCAGAGTAGCAAATAAATGACAGTGTCCACTTGTATTTTGTGTGAAATATGTATATACATATACATATATATATATATAGTATAAATATATGTTGAATAATTTTCTATTACTTTCAATTATATATATGCATATATAATATAGTATACGTATATATAGTAACCTACAGCATGTTGTAACTCAAGTTTTAAGCCTGTACGGCGGTCATCAGACAACTGGACGCAAAGGATCGTGCGACCTTATTTCTTCCAACCATGGCGACACTTTGAGATGCACTCAGTTTTTTAGTTGGTTTAAGCAAAAACCTAAAACGTAAGGTCACACGATCGTTTGCATCCAGTTGACTGATAATCGCCTTACAGGGGTGAAATTTGAGTAACAACATGCTGCAAGTTACTGATAGACTGTATACAATATACATACAGTATATTATGTACTTGCTCTACTTCTATGTATGGAGCACTTTTGCAGCAAGAAGTGAACATCTGAATCTTGCTTAACTCACCCTTCCAAATCCAACAGGCAGAGGTTTTCTAGCATACTACAAGGACTGACATCAGAAATGTTATTGTAAGCCAGATATAATTCCTGCGGTAGATCAGAAGAAATTATGAAATGATATAGCGATGGCGAGCATCTGAGAAGAGCAAAACTCAACAGTTTAGAATTTAAGAGAACCTGCATGAGATGGGTAACCAGGTTTCTCTCTAAAGCCTCTGTGATCATGGAGGTAGGGTTTGTAAAGGGGGAAAAATATTACCAATTTAACTCAGAAACCTTGATTGTGCTGATGGTAACAAAAGACAGTCATACATAACCATTCAGACATTCATTGTTTACTGGATATTGCCTACAATGTTTTTTGAAAAAGAGCTTGATTTTAACATTTTCCTCTTAGTACACTATAGGTTCACTTTCAAAAAAAAAAAAAATTGAATCCAGCATTTCCATCCCCTGACAAAGCCAAACACTACAACACAAGAGTTAAAAAAAGCTCAGTTTGTAAGGTAATGCTCATAGAAGAAGGAGCCTGCATACCCAATTTAGAGCAAGTTTAAGAGCCAATTCTTTAAGTTGGTTGAATGAAAACCTTTTGTGGGCAAAATATGGTCGACATGTATCTGCCAATTCCAAAGTTCCCTTTGTCAGGTCTAATGAAACTGGTGAGAGCACTGACCTGTAATGAGGACATCGAGCTGATACCATCCATATCACAGAGATAACATCTGGCCATCCAAAGCACCCGTAGATTTTCCAAACAGGTGCCTAAGTCTCTGACGGTTGCTATGATACTATTGTTTAACTTCAGTTGTTTTAGGTTTGGAAGCATGGTACCTATGAATGAAAACAGAATTTATTAATTTTCCCTTTCTTTTTTTGATCTAAAATCAATCCAAATGAACAAGTTTCTAATTGTTTCCTTAAAGAGTTCCTGAAATAAATTTCAGTATTAATACAAACAATGTCCATAATATTGAAACTACTACAAGTATATTAAGCTAACATTTCCTGTGTTCTTGGGTGGTCAGAGCCTACAGTACCCTTGACCTTCCACAACATCTGAGCCTTCATTGGTTTGCAGAACAGGGGATTCCATCAAACACCCTATAGGGAACATTGAAATGGTGTTTCCTACATTGCTGTACTATGGTCATTGTGGTGGTAGTACACTAACAAACTATCGGTCAATTCTTGCTAAGTATTCAATGTTCAGAAATGAGAAAGTGAGAGAGAAAACAAAATGTAGAAAGGTTGTAATGAAGCTGTGACATATTTACCAAAGTTGCCTAAACTTGTTTCAGATGAGTCCACCTTTAATTCCAAGAATTTCACATCCTCAAGGTCTTCAACTCCTGCCAGGGATTTCTGAAGATGGAAAAACAGAGTATTTTGCAAAAAAAAATTTCAAACTTTCTTGTTAGTGTTCCTCATGAAGTAATTGTACTTGCAACATACGCTCTCCACTCAACTTGTACTTGCAACACATACTCTCCCCTTAACTATTAGGTATTGAGGGATGGGCTATCGGGTAGTGAGTGTTGGTAACATTATGGAGGAGTTCCGTCAAGGAGTGAATAGCTTACCTCATACCTCTGCTGTTTGTCTCGTTGAGAATATTGAGAACTATTTTGTCTTAAAGTCGAATGTACAATCTAAGCGCTATTCATTATGATAAAAGGCAATGCCAGATGCAATCTGAAACAAATCCACTGAAGAGACTCACAAGTTTTGTCGGTGAGAGATAATCTTCCAGTAAAGTATCTGTTTCTTCGACTTGTACAGGCTGGGGGTTTACATCAGCACTTCCAAAGTCAGTAATATGGATTCCCCGCCCTGCTGCCATTGTTGAGGTGGTCTCTACATGGGTGAGCACTAACGGAGGTGGAATTGATCTAAATAAAGGAAGTTAATATTTAATGGTACTAACGAGAACAACCAAATTTGAAGACAGACAAACGATTACATATTTATACAACTTCAAAGGAATAAACATTTGCAAAAAAAGCATTGTTATCAATGCATGCACTGTTTTATAATAATATAGTCCCATTTAGCTATGAAGATGAATTTGAAGTAATGGATTTGAAGTAATGAATTATTTTTCTGTTTACACACCAGGGTACCTAGTACAGTCTAAATTTACACAGTGGTTAGATTACTTACCTATTATAGTGGTGTAAGGTTACTTCATATCTTATGTTCCCTAGCTTGGCGTACTGTGTTATACCTGTAGTCACATTTATAGATAATGTAGCTGCCATCTTTGTAAGTCAAATTATACCCACCATTTCAACTGCATTTTTAAATCCACACAGCCCAAACACAAACAGCTTAACATTATACAGTGGACGACGAGAGTATCAATTTTGAATAATTACACCCATGTTGCGAAATTACTCTGTAAAATCTGAAACATGGAAATTTCTCCTTGCTTTGACTTTCTTGACTAAAGACCAAACACGAATAGCTGATATAGAGTTTCAATCAGCTGGAGTCTGATCAAAGAATCTTTGAATTCATACACTTGAAGGATAAAACTGAAGCACAGAAAAAAATCAAAGTGATCCTCATTACCCTTGGCCTGTAAAAGAACAAACTCTAAGCATTGTGAAGTTACCATGTAGCATGGTGGGCTCATAATTGACGCACTTAAGGATTTGAACAACGATGTCTATCAAGGAAAAATCCAAATCACTCAACTGTATGTGTTTTTCATATGTGTAGTTCCTCAGAAATATTATGATCTCAAAATATTTAAGGTTCTGTGCTTATGCACCGTACAATTGAGCAGAATTTGACCACAAAATGTCTGCCGTGTAAAGTTCTTTCATACCCCTAAATTGACACATTTGTTGATAAGCTAACTGTAGTGTAGGCCTTAGTATACATCCATTGACTTTAGATGCTGGTTGCTATGCTCTGAGCCTCTAAGCTCCGACAGGTTAGGTCCCAGAGAATAGTGTTATCATATTGAGGTAATGTTGGTTATTTTTAGGGTGTAAGATTTCCAAATGCCCAAAAGACTTGCAAAACTGGGTAGAGGGTGTTAAAAGCTTAAAAAATACCACAATTTGGTCAGCAAATAGCTGAAATGGATTCAAACTCATGGAATATGTGATTTTGCTGGACTGCAAAAAGTTTAGGTGCCCTGCTGTATCGTTGCTATTAATAATTGAAGGTGCGTCAATTACGGGGGTGATTCAATTATGAAGCCTTTACTATACATACCATCTTACTGTACAGTACTTAAACTAGACATAGGCTATAGCGATAAATATTACAGTACCTTCTTTGAAGCCCAGGTTTCTTGTCTACACATTTCATTGCTTGAACTACTACATACTGCAGACCTGTCCTTCTTTTTAGAAGATCAAATTTAATGTAGCTACATCAAAGTGTGAAGCATGTAACTTTGTACTTGACACCTTGTAAATGTCAGTTGTGTTGGAAACCTATGGAAGAAAAAATACAAAGCAGTCTGTTAAATATGTATTCCACAACACAGGAACTTTATTTCATAGTCAAGCCTTGCTGACTGTGCCCCTAACTTGATAAAAAGATTGCATGGTCAAACTTCTAATACAAATACAACAGCCATTGATGGGACGACGCTCGTATAACTAGTTATAATATGGGGCCTAGGCCCTAGCCTAACTAGGCCTAGGCTAGGCATATTATGTAACAATAAACTTTGAGCAGAAGTGGAAACGTTTGATTCGTTCATAACTAATTTAACGATATTAACATCACACTAACTTAGGTTGCATCCAAACATATCAATCTGCAGTCAGCAGTGAACTGACATACAAAATATGTAACACTAGACTAGGCCTATGCCTGCTTAGTCAAACAGTGGTACTACGAAAACAACGGTCAGCATCGTAGTCTTACAAATGATGTACAAAAGGAGCGTCAGGTTGCTATGCCCACAGATGAGAAATCCTTTTACTGCAACTGGTTCATTGATTATAAAGACACTTTATAATGCATCCTTCCTTTGACATATTCTAGTTACAGCGTTTTATCAAGCCTTACTTACATGAGGTATAAGAAAATGAAGCATAATTCCACAAAATCGAATTTCTGTGAAGAAATTTGTTTTCAACGGAGCACTGTGACCTTTGACCAAACGTGTAGTGTACTTAACCGTTTAATTCCAGTCGTTTTTGAACAATACTACCTTACTGTAACTGAGAAAAGCTGCGATTATATTAGTATTCTAAACTGTGGAACACGACGTCGACGGAAAATAGCTTTTAATACTCAAATTATAATATCCATTTCATTCTAATTATATGCAAGCGCCCAGCACAATATCTCTTCGATTGATCTGCACTGTTCGAATTGCTTCATTGTCTAGCCTATATCTGGATGGATTTAAGTTAGTTCATTCACTAAGTTGACCCGGAGAGGAAGAGAAGATTGGTGATCACGAGGATGTTTTAATTAGTAACAAACCACGTTGAAATTTGAACTAGTATCATTTTCATTTAATTTGTTTTTTTATCACAACATAAGTATGACATGATATAACGTTGAAGGAGATAAGAAACACAACTTGTGAAAGGCCCAAGTGCACTAAAAAGCCCTATAGGGCTTGTCGGGCAGTGCCACTACCTGAAAAAATACAGAACTTTTCAATTAGAAAATAGAACAAAAATAACAGAATCACCTCTTCTCCCTCTCCTAAGCCTCACCAGTTAGAATAAGTACAAGCAAATCTTGAGTAGTAGACAAAAACAATTCTTAGTAATGGTAGATAAAGTTGGAATTACACTTGATAGGAATCATGACAAGGAACTGGTGTTACCACCTTTTCTTAGCAAGTTTAGCGCTAACATTTGGGAGCTATGCTAATTACTTAGTGATATGCAATCGATGTGAAATTGGACTGGGCAGGTAGGGAAAATACAATATTTTTGCACCTTAAACGTATACAAATAGTATACATAGTCACCTCTTATACCACTAAAGTGGCAAGGAAAAGTTTAAGAAATATAAGTGTTCTGTTTCTGACAGGTTATTGATTTTGATCAACTCCCGTTTGTGAATAATTCAATATGATTGGCTTTAATAGATGGATGGATGGCATGGGTTTGTCCGCTCTGTTAAGCTAGAATAGGCAAACGAGATATTGATTAGTGGGTGTTGTTACGTTTTGTGTGTTCAGACACAGTATAGTGGTCCTATCAATAGAAAACAAACTGGATGGTAAAAACTGCAGATAGTAGCGATTCAAGTTTGTCATGTTGTCTATTTTTGTTTTCATTATCTTGAGAGGAAGGCATAGGTAATGCATGTCGCCAGACTTTACACATTGGAAAGGAAAATGTGGGATTGGGTGGGAGGATGGAAGGGGTTGAAGGGGTTGGAGGGGTGCCAGGGGAGAGAGTCACTAGGACGAATGAGTCAGAACCGAAGTTGTATACATATACACGTATATCCGTGCGAGTACGAGTCGAAAATAGAGTGGGTATACAGTTTTATCAACTTAGCCAACCTTTAGGTCCTTTTATATTTCTTTTCTTTATATTCTTTCTCTTCTTCTTTTGTTTTCTGTTTTTTATTCATTTTTCTTTCCGGTGTTACACATTGCCTTACCGATACACTTTTCCGCATAACTATTGAGAAAGAGTTTTCTCTCAACTATTGTAGCCTAATATGTCCTCATCTGTCTGGAATTTCCTTATATGTGATGGAATAAAGCAAGACGCCTATTTGCAGTTTACACCAACTAATTGTTTGCCTTTACATGAGAAGTGTAGGTTATCATTCCTATACAACCACAACTGTTAGGTGACTTGATAAGACTCTATACATATAAACAACTAGTCAAACTGTTGTAGTAAAACATCACAGGATCTAAGGAACGAATGGCGGCATATTGTATTATGCATATAACTGCCAAATCAAGTAGTAATTAAAGAACTTTCATCAACAAAACAGAACAACGTAAGACGCCTAACCAGGGAAATTATTATCAATAGGTATGTACTGTACTTATGGGTTCAATATACCTGTCTTTTAAATTTCTGTATGATTTGGTTGTACAGACTACACGATTATATGAAATAAAATAGAGAGAGAGAGAGAGAGGTAGAGGGGGTACAGAAGTCACTGTGATCTGAGCTCCGGCAAAATCGATAATTGAGCGTTACATCCAGGAATGAGTCAATATAGAGATGGTCCTCTACTCATCTTTTAAAATGATTTAAATTTAACTCATTTCTGAATATAATTTATCTCACATGGATAATGATATTTCATTCTAAATATCAAACTTAACTTGAGAAGTTGTTCATGAAAGTTCTATTTTCTATAGAAATACATATTCAGAGGACGAGTTGAATGGCTCAGTATTTGACGTCTCCTTTAAACTTCGCTTTGACGGAAACTTCGTTTTTTGGCATCGCTAGTCTAGGATCTGCCCGATGTCTTCTGGACCACGGTAGAAAAGTATTGGACCTGGTCCAATGCTATGGGGGCGTCTCGTCGAGCGCCCTCGCAGCGGCAGTGTTGTTGACGTCACCAGACAAGATTCAGGTAAATGTATGTATGTATTTTAGATCCTTCTGCAAGCATGAATTTGCAAAGAAGCCTCACTTGGCTTATCAAAGCCTCAAGCTGACCGAAGTCAGTGTCTTAGATTCATATTTAACGTCCATGATTATGAATTGTCAATTGGGAACAACTCTGTAACTGGACGAAATACATATATCTTGGAGTGAATCGAATTGGGGACCTTATGACTGAAAGGCACCGGCATTAACCACTGAGCTAACACTCCACCCGTCATCAACCCGTCAAATCAACCCGTCACATCAACCCGTCAAATATCGTGTATAACGCTGATAAATGAATGGTTAAATATTCAATGAGCGCATGTTCCTTTAGTGCTTGTATTTTCTTTCTTTTTATTTCTCTTTGCTATTTTGTATCTTACAAGCTAAATATTAGAACGCTTATAAAATATGTCCTTATATAGGCATAACACTCATTCCCAGACTACATGCTACATCTACTGACTACGATGTAAGATTATTGAAAAGTTATTTTCACTTGATTTTTATTATGAATTGCAATATTATTAGTCTAGCTTGCGTTTTGTATTTTCATAATGGTTCAAAATGTCATTATTCACTTCAAAAATCACATCAAACGTTACATTAATATAAAAACATACTTAACTTTTGCATATAACGTAATTTCATTATATCTGCACGAACTATTTTCTTCTGACGCAGGAATATCTGGAGGGTTTGTACCAACTTGTCGATGAAATATCACCTTTACAATATGGTGCAGTCACTCCCGGATATGACCTCATAGCTAGTGTGCGCGCAGTTCTCAGTAACGTGCTAGCAGACGACGCACATGAATATGCATCCGGCAAGTTATATGTTAAAGTTACTGAGCTGCGGTTAGTGGATAAGTACACACATGTCACGGTACATGACGTGGATCAAGGGTCAAGCTCAAGCAAACAGACTAAAGGACCAAGGTACTTTGAAGTTGGAGATAAATGTTGGCAACTGGGAAATGAGATTGAAATTTCAGTATTCCAGAGTAAAGAAGAACTGATCGAGGTAAGATGGTACAATACTGTATATGCAAAATAAAACTAAAGAATTGCTTAATCTGAATATATATATATATATATAAATAAATATACATGGCGACTTGCTTCTCTTTTGCCAATTTTTGGCGGCCTCGTCAATGAAAATGTCAATCGGGTGGAGGGGAGGGGGGGAGGCTTCCCCCTTCTGGGTACGCCACTATCGACATATTTGATAAAAATGGAAAGGAAAATCCCCCACGTTACCAACACCTCCCCCACCCCTATCCCCCACTCCAAGGAAGAAAGCAAAACATAGGTAAGCAAAAAGTTATACTTCAAGCGTTCTAGTTTACAAGAGCCTAAAATTTACAAGCTGTAGGCGTTTTCCACAACATGTCTACGATATACGTTTGAGAAAAATCAACCAACGTAGAATGGCCACGAAAACAAAACCACTTGATCCACTCTCAACTCTATGCCATTCTTATGTAAATAAGTAGAAACTATATTGATATATCACTTGGTATTGAATTTACTTTGGCAAGCTCTATACAAGCAATGCCTCTGTTGCCTTTAACTGTATGCTTTACTGTACATGGGTATATATGTAGCACTGTGTGGTATATATGGTGCGGGGTTCGGAGGAGAGACAATTCCACAAAAAGGAGGAAAATGATAAAAATAATGGCACTACGGTATATTCTATTTGGGAAAACCTTGATAAGGTATAGTTACCCCCCCCCCCCCCATCCATTCCTCCCTCTCTTTCAAATTATACCTCTAAGAGCATTGCAATAGACTTATTAATTTCGACTAACTCATTTTACTCGTCTCCTTTGCAATTATACATCAAATCAAACAAAAGTAAGCTCATAAGTTTCTGTTTTTTTTATCAGGTACTGTTAGGTGCGATATATGTTCCTTGGTTTCCGAGTTGGCACTTACCAAGATTTCAGGACAAGGTAAAAATTTAATATTAATTATAATTGTAAATCAAGCGGTTTTACGTCATTGCTCATCATAATTGTTGTTAGCATACAGACTGAATAAATACACTATACAGCCCGTGGTGTGTATATGTGTATGTGGCACCATAGCCTACATAGGTAATATTGTATTGAAGTTAACCGGGAATTCTTAATTTCATTGTTTCAACTCTCTGCGGTGGTACTGATGTACGATATAGAAGTGTGTGTACATTATGAGTGTAAGTTACGTCTACGATACTATGAAAGACATTCTTATTATCTTCTGTTAATAGTTCATCGGGGATGCAACCCTTTCAAGACGCGAGAGCTTCCCAATAGCCACCAGCTTCAGTTTCCCAAATGGTCACTTGGTGAAGCTTTCGCCGGGTCCAAGAAGTCACGTGACCATGAGAGATAAGTTAGCAGTTGGATGGATCGATACATCGGGTCAGCGATTCGATATCAGTTCCTTGCAGTTGTTTCGTGTAGGTGACGGTCTCTTCCCTCCACCCAAGGATTTCTTGCAGACGTATTTGGCAGAAGGGTATGAAGACGCGATAAGATTTTTGAAGTTTTATCATGCGTATGAAGATAACGATAAAGGGCTCTATAAACCAAGACAAAGAGAATATGCAATAATTCATGGTATTAATGACCTAAAATGAATTCTTAGTACGTAACAACTACTGTATGTGTTAAAACTCACAAGCATCGATTGAATTAACTGTCAACGGCTGAGAAAAAGTCTAACTCTAACGCACAAAGAAGAAATTAAATATCAATTTCATATGAGCTCGTCATTCTCGAACCACGTGTGTTTGTTATGCTGTAGCATGTGTTTATATAGTTATACGGTACATATAGTTCTACATACGTATGAATAAAGTAGGAGGCGGATGAGCGGCCGTTTCCTTTCACAATTTCAATTTTAAGGAATTCTGACATGAGTCTCAATGTACCATCTGGGCCACCGTAGCATTTACTAAATTAAATGTCTTCTTGTGTATACCGCATGCCCCACCTGCTTTCTGCCCCACCTCATGTTTTGTTCAATTCCTATGTTACGTACTGAGTGATATGTGACTTTTTTTAAAGGGATTTTTAAAAGGAGGGTGTGACACCAGTGGTCGTTAAAGCCGACTCACATATAGGTGGAACATGATACCCCCCCCCCCCCAAAAAACAAATAATAAAATAAAAATTTCGGCTTGAAATAGTACATTCTGAGGCAAATTTACGATATTTGCTAATAGGCACATTTATTTTTTTTGTCTGGGACAACCCACCCCGCCCCTACCCGTACCCCCAGCCGACCCCTCTCCCACCTGGATCCGCGTCAGCGGTATAACAGTTTATTGCAGGATAGATTAACAGTATATGAACTATGACGTTTCCTTATGGGAAAAGAAACTATTCAAAACAGAGTCATCCAATGAGATTTCGAGTAACTTAGAGATACAAATTCAACTCGACATACGTCACATTTCTTTCACACTATGATAAATTATGAGAGTTTCTTCCAATCAAGAGCGTTTAACACTGTGTTCTTAGTTTGATCATGGAGCTATTTCGGCTCAGTTAGCCTCTGAAGAAGATCCTGTTACGATCGAAACGTCAGGCAGGCCCTATAACTTTCACGACATTGATATGTGACAGAGTTCTCCAATGACATTTTGAGAAACTGAAAAGTTGCCACATTAATTTCGACATAGGCCTAATTAGGTCGATTTTCTTACAAACAGAATCCTCAAATTTGAATGATCCAATATGAACACGAGAAACTGTTACTTGTGGGATAAACTTCAGATATCGCTTTTTACGTATATGACGATTTTGTTCAATGACAGCAACATAAACTGACATATTCCAATTCAATTCGAAATATGTAGATTTCCGGAATTATGGCACCATTTTTAAATTTGGTAACCTGTAAAACATTTGTTTCTTATTAGTGCGACGTTAATTGTCTAAACTAATGTAGTTGTCTTTAAAGTCCCATCTGATGTATCTTCTTTAGCTGTCGCTGAAATGTATACTTGTTGTTTCGTTGTTCAAAGTGTTGGTTGTTTCTCCTGACTCTAAATTGCTACGATATAGTTGGTTTCCCGGGAAGTTAACGTTTCGTTGATGGTAAAATTAAACAACTATAAATAAAGCTAGGAACAAGATCTAAAAGTAAGGTTTTCCAACGCTATAGAATATCTTTCTCTTCCATATAAATGTCAAATTGTTTGTCACAGGAAATTGATATTTGAAGATGTTCACGAATAAATCATTTTTGTCTACGCTTGAGTTGACGAAATGACCGGTGGCTCAATATCTCAGAAATATGTTCGTTGCTATAGTAACAATATTGTGACAAAAAAAAAAACAACAACAAAATGCAACGATGGTACTCTTTTTTTTTATTAGTTTACGAAAGCTCCAACATTTAATTTTAGATAGAAATAAAGAGAAGAGAAAAGCAAGAAAAGAGCTATCAATAAACATGTTTGATATGAATAAAAAAGTCCATGTGATTCCGGTTTGTGCTATAGCTATTTCAATCCTTATGAGATTGATAGTAATACACGTGCTTGTCTTTTTAGAATCATTCACTTACTTTAAATTCGGGATTCTGAGTTTCCACAGCTATAGTATAGTCGACACATTGGTTCTTATATGTAACGATCCTATGGTAGGGCTGATAGGTTTGCCTATACTAGACTCACATGCTGGCCAGAGGAAGGGTGAGGGGGGGGGGGTTGATGGACCTGGGGGGTGGTGGATCTGGGAGTCTATACAGCTATGCGACCCGTAGTCAATTAGAGGCAAAACATGTAATTTCAGTTTCATAATAAAGGTAAAGAACAATGAAGACTTTAAAAACAGGGGCACAGTGACATAGCTGTTCCCGAGGCTATATGTGTGGCTCTCTCGACCGACCCCTACCCCCCTCCCCTTCGTCAAAGAGTACAATCCTGCTTACTAAGTTGGTCCCGACCAACAAACGTATATACGAAAGACTGGTAAGCAAATAGAGCTCGATACTGTATATGACTATAACACGATCGCATTCATGTCGAATCTATGCACTCTATGTTTGACTTGATTACCAAGGCACAATTGTGGAGGGCAAGATTAACAAGTGTGTGCTACCTATTGGACAGCTGTATATATCCATAGTCATGCATCCAAGTCATGCATCCAAGTCATAGTCATAGTCATGTCAAGTCATAGTCATGTCAAGTCATAGTCATGCATCCAAGTCAAATGCGTGGAACCCACCAAAGATACGCAATGCGCTTACTCCATCGATAAGATTATATATACATTGTTCATAATAACGGCAAGCGAACACATTAAGTGCAGCATTAATTTCATGCAATCATGTATTTAAGTCCTAAATTAAAACTTTAAAGACCCAATTCATTTGGTTTTATGGTACATTGTAAAACAACATCTATACAAAGCATGATTTTTGATAACGAAACTTGAAGTTCCCTAATTCTCGAAATTGTGTGAGAGAGGTGATAAAAGGTATTATCAGCACATCTGAGAGTGCGTTTACAGAGAGTGTAATTTCAGAAATGTCTTTGTTGTTTTACTTTTAACTCAAGTACAAAACAATACGATCATATTATTGCTAAGCTATTATAGAAAGTAGTACTGAAAAATCGTGAAGCCTCTTCAAAAATAGAAAGTAAAAACTGATCCTTTTCGTTCGATAACTTCCCATGCATGGTGACACGTATGGTTGGTTATTCGGACTATGGTATACAGAATCCGGAAAATGGATGTTTCGTCAAAGCATTAACGGTTCCGTTTGTGATTAGTCATACTGAATACCAAATGTCATTCCAAAAATCACTGAAGCAGCTTTCAAACGATTGATTTTAAGAAGTTTTACAAAAACAAAAATTGAAAAAGAAAAATCCCCCCCAAGTGCAACAAATATGTTTACAGCAACATATAAAAGTGTAATGATATGAAACGTATCGATTCCTTGCACACCACAACTGTGACCACGTGGTCACGTGATTTTATCATCGTTACTACGAAAAAACTATTCGTCTACAACCAATCTTACAACATGATTTAAATCTTAGCCACATTTAGAAGGATTAACACTGTTATCGTGCTTACGGTCATTTCATAGCACGAAATGTGGGGTCGTATGCCATTCTGACAGGGGTGATATTCGATATTGCCCAGGGAGGTGAACGTGCTTTTTTTTTGGGGGGGGGGGAATGAATATCGTCTATGATTCGATATCTAATAGAATCATAAGTACCATTACATGTTAAAAACGTTCGGCACTCATTTTGTACAAAAAAAAAAGGTCACCAAAAAAAATTAATTAAAAAAAAAAAACGAAAAAAATAAATTCCTTATCATAAATTTGAGTAATTGATATTGAAAACGGCTGGTAATTAGAGACTGTTCAATCATTAAACATACGAGTAATAGTTACTTTCACTTACTCACAAAGTGTTCGATTTTATTTGCACACTGTTTCTTTATCAAGCATGATCCAAATGTGTTCTTTTTTTGCGATCTTCACCATTTGGTCGAGTGCACGGTTACTAAGTGGCAATGTAATATAATTACGTCACACAGACAATATCGGCGAACGTTTGAAAGCATTACACAAAAGACGAACTCTTACAAGAACGACTGTTTTTGAAATAATTGTTGACTGATGAGAAATTATTCGAATATATACATATATTTTAGTAGGGCGAGTATAAGTCTACCAATGGGTTACATGATCAGAATTACATAAGGCGCATGGAGCATCTATTTTATGACAGGGATGAATCTAAGAAGGGCCGATGTACATAACAACATACACCGTGCAAGATATATACATGCCAAGATTAATAAGTTTTACCGACATTTTAAAACATGAACTTGTGGAAAACTGCTACGACCAGAACGACAAAAGCTGAAATTTTGATAGTGCCTGATCCATTACACTTGTCGGTGTTACAGCAAACGATGCACAAAGCGTCGACTTCTTCGTCACACTTGTTGACCACTTCAGCTGCGCAATCGATATCAGTTCCGCATCGGCGATTCACAACTATTGGTAAATAAAGAATAAAAATACAGGATACAAGAACAGTGCAAAAACTTCCAGCCTCCACCGGGATTCGAACCCGGCCTTCCGCTCTGTTCGCGGACACCCTAACCACTAGGCTATGGACGCTGATTGTATGTCCAGAGGTTCGAAACCGGTAAGGAAGGTCTTATTAAGTATATATACGTACCA